>CM041644.1:7187264-7303435 GCA_023333625.1 Bothriochloa decipiens
GATCCAAATATCTATGATAGCCAGTACTTCTTTTAACGGGCTTCATACAAGATGTGCATGATTTTTTGAATAATGGAAGTAAAAAAAAGCAGTTGATTTGGTTAGGTGCATTTTCAAACTCTTGACCAGATAATCCAAATTACAATTCTAAATCAATGTGGTTCTTACGCTCAACAAAAGATAAATTTAGAGGAATTGGAAAATAGTCTAATAATGAAATGAGAAGCACTTTCTAGATATTGGTTTCAATTCATGGGATACAAACGGGCCCAGAGAAATAAAAAAAATGTACAAGGGTGAGGGAGTGAACTCCTGAACCCCAACCCCAGCACATCGAAGGTGCACACACTAACAACAGATCCCAACAAACTTTGAACACGAAAGTCAGGTTTCAGCCTGCTAACAACTAGAGGCGACCTGAACAAACCTGAGGACAGGAATCACCTGTCCATGATTAGCGACCTGACCAGAAACTCTTGAACCCCTAATGCTCCACCCGAGAACCACAAGATACTCTCATTTGATTTACACATTAAAAATATGACATTCCTGTGTTTCCAAATTACTGAGGCTACTAGCATGCCACACTTTTCGTGGTGAAGAAATTCATTTGCTGCAACTGAGGCAAACTTGTGCCAAAAGAAAACTGACATTTAGGGCATGCAGCTAGGAAGTGTAAATTTGTCCATTATGATGTTGATCTATGAGGATCAGACACTGCTGCTTGTAATGTTGTACTCAGATTTTTTTCAGTCCATAGTGTTTAACATATTTTGTGCAGCTTTTAGTCTTTACATCATTTTTAATTGATAATACAGCAGATCATGCAACTTTCGCCATAAACTGTGGTGGCAAGCAAATTGATTATTCAGATCAAATGCCAGCTGTGTTCTCGGAAGACTTAACTGATCTTGGAGGAGCAGGTTTTTATGTTAATACCACCAGTCATTGGGTAACCAGTCACGTGGGTTCTGATCCATTCAATAAATCTGCCGGTATTGTAAATATAGACAATATTTTGGATTCAGACATGCCAGAACTCTACAAAACAGCAAGAACGTCAACAAGCTCGTTGCGGTACTATGTGGTAGGTTTGGCTAACGGGAAATATACAGTCAAACTCTTCTTTGCAGAGATAGTCATAACTGATGGACCTGGACGGCGCTTATTTGACATTGATATTCAGGTTTGATATATCCCTAACGAGAAAAATGAATTTTGCATGTCCAGTAAACAAAGCATATGCTTATTTGATCAATTAATTGCAGAATCAGAATATCAGGAAGGATTTTGACATTACTAAGGAAGCTGGGGGTTCCAGAAAAGGCACCAACATAACCCAGGAAGTGTCTGTTAACAATTCCATATTGGAAATACATCTGTACTGGAGCGGACGCGGCACCTGCTGTATCCCATATAAAGGAGCTTATGGGCCACTGGTGTCAGCAATAAAAGGTAGCTTCAGAACATGCCCCTACCATCTGCTGGTCTCTCATCATATTTTTTGCATACTATAAAACTATTAGCTGACTAGGAAATGGTTGATTTCACAGTTACCCGTTCCCAAGACCCGAAGATCAACCCCCCACGAACACCAAGTTCTGATTCTGGACAAGAGGATGAGAAGCGAAGAGGAATAGTTGCGGGCATTGCTGCACTTTGTATAGCCGCTGCAGTGATCTCTTCATCCGTTGTCTACCTCTGGTGGAAATGGGTGTCACTTGTGAAGCGTCCAGTGGCAGGAGGATCGAAGAGTTTGTCTGATGTATATAGCTGATTCTTCAGTTTCCATGGCATGCGAATGGGCCCATGTTTTTTTGTATGTGCGTGTGGGTGTTTCGTGTGCTGAGGTTGGTTGCAAGCCTAGCCAAGATAACATAGATGTACAGCCTTTGCATGTGCTGAGTCTGATATTAGGTCTCCAGTTTGGTTTCACGATGATTGTAACCCAGGAAGTATATCTTGCATTTGTATTGTTACATGAGATTTTTAGATGTGTTGAGGTTGTCATGCCCATAGGTATGCAAGACAACTGTAGCCCAGGTGTTCATTATCAATCTCCATGTGACCATGTTACGTCTCCGGGCAAATCTCATAAATGTAAACCCAGACGAAGACATTCTTGTATTCTGAGTAGCATATGTGATTTTGTTCCACAATGCATATGGATTGATTCAATCGCCATTACAATAACTATGTTCCATGGTTTCATTTCTCCTTTTTGATGAGATCAAAGTGATGGGGTGCAATGCTTCCTAGAGAAGTGTCGTCCAGGTAACCAGCTCTTGGAACGTGCTTCTGGAGAGCAGTAGCTAGAGTCGGTCACTGGCTCATTCTTCAGACTTCAGGGATTTGAGAATGCAGGCTTTCGATGCCATCCATACACACATATATTTAGATGAGACTTGGTTTTAAGGTTTTTTCCCACACATTTTGGATAAGCTAAAATTGGTGTCACACCTTGTATGCAGTAGTGTGCGTCATTTGGTGCGCCTGGCCAAAACGTTCACAGTTAAGGAAAGGATTGCCCCGCGGCCTCCCCAGTCCTTGGCTGTCACATCACCTAGCTTCATCATATCATATCCATACATAACCGCTTTGTTCGCTTGGTCGTTTCTGACTGGCTAGTTCTGGCTGCAACTAATTTTTTATGAGAGGAAAACACTGTTGAATGGCTGGCTGGTTTGGCTGATAAGTTTAAACGAACAGGCTGAACATACCCGAGATGACTCGCCGCATTACGTCATGCTAGTACGTACACCTCGTGTCAATGTACACACGACGTACGTATGGCGGTTGTGTACAGCGATCTCCTTAGCCTCAACATGCATGAACAACTGCAGGTCGCTAAGACGTCCGGGCCGGGACGCTGGATCGTCGGCCTCATCCGGGGAACCAGTCTGTCGCCTCCGCCAAGAGCCGCCCTGGCGCACCCGCCTTCACCAACGTCGGCTACATTCTTGGCCTCCGCGTCGCTTCTTGTTAGCTGTTGTCCACACTTCTTGTTGTTGCATCGATTTGACCGATCCATATCTGCTGCGTTTGTTACCCCTAATCTTCTATAAACACATATAGACGTGGTGATCCCGTACTATTCATCTATACCTTTTCTCCTCACATAGAACTAATCATCCACAGTTCTCAAATTCTGTCCGTCCGATCCGGCCTGGTATCACCTGATGGCCGCCACGCCAACCGTGCGCAGCACCGTGGGTGCCACCGGTCCCCACAAACCAGGCCCCACGTCCACTGCTTCAATCATGGCAGCGTGACACAATGATGCCCACACCAAAAAAAAAAAAACTGGTGGCATCCAGGCGGATGGGCGTCGCGCTGCAGCTGGTGCGTCAGCTGGAGGAGTGGTTCGAGCTCATGAGCGCCGAGTACGCGTACGTGGCCACCGACGACAGGTCCAGGCGTCGCTGCGTCTCTACACCGGTCGCTGTGGCAACACAAGTTCCGTTCGCTCTCCCTGCAGCTCGTGCACACCCAGTGCACTCGCACCGGCTCAAGGCGCCGCGCCGCGCCACGGCCGTTCGCCTCGGCGCCCGCGATCGATGCCGAGCGGCTGTACCGCAGCCGGTTCGCGCACGTCGAGTTCTTCCCTGCGGACATCGGCCACGTCCTGGACAACGCGCGCGCTCTCCCGCGGCACATTCCTGGCGCGCGGTCGGCGGTGGCTTCGAGTGCGGCGGTGACGTCGACCGCTTTCTGGCGTCCCCACCGGAGTCGTGGGCCGTGGCGAGAGCGTAGGACTGCGCATGCGCGCGGCGGCGTGTTCCACCTCGTGCGCGGCGCGTCGCGCCTGCGCCGCCGCCGCCAGCCGCGCGCTGTACCGTGTGGCCAAGTGGCTGCGCGTTCCGTCCGTTAGCGGGGTGTGGTTCGTGAACGGCCTCGCCGGGAGCGCGGGAACGACGCCGCGCTGGCCGCGGAGGCGGTGTTCGCGTCCATCGTCAACATGGCGCGCGGCAGGGCGGCAGCCGTGGCGGTGGAGGTGGAGGCCACGGACCCCCTCGGCAGGCGCATCCCGCACTGGCGCCGCCTGTCGTGCACCGAGGACCTGTGGTGCATGAAGCGGCTCGGCGGCGGCCACGCGGACGGCTGCTGGGACTGGATCAGGTCGGCCCCTGCTCTCGCTCCACCTTCATCGACCCCAGGGAGGTGCGACTCAGAGTGGCCGCACGCTTAAGAGTACGTAGAGCTCTAGAACTGGGTATATGCTATCGATCATCGTGTAGATTAGTAGTAGATACATATGTCGTCTCTTTTCGTCGTAGTCCATGTGTTCCTATGCGGGATGCACAGAACTGTTTGCTAGTAGAACATGATGCTATGTTCCTGGCTCGTGCGCTGTTTTGTGCTCTCTGCAGCGGTACGGCGTGGTATATGCGTACAGTGTCCAGCGTTCAGGGAAAAGCAACGGGTATTCTGACGCTCCTCTGCTTGCAAACTAGCTAGGATACCGGCGCTGGCTATTTGATCCGCCTACTGTAAAGCAACTAGCATACACAATATATAGTAATAGCAAACATAGTAGGATATATGGCAGCGCAATATTATAGATATAGGTAAATAGAGATAAGGCAAAAATTATAATTAACTAACAAGGGTTTTCAAGCCTAGGGGCTTCCATATATACAGTTCATGTATGTATTTCATAGGAGGGTTGGTATATATGTGGAGAAGAATCCTCTGCCTCCATGCCAACTAGTAATGTGGTATTTTTGCCTATTTGGTCCACTTGTGGGCTTTATATAGCTTTAAACCACACAGTTATCTAGACATTCTGCTACTGACATGATTCAAATTTCTTTGATCAAGCTAATTCAGTTTCTCGTTGTTTTCTTGTCAGAGGAATTACCTTCCGTGTGTCCGAAGCTTCATTATTTTACATGTGTTGCCTATTTGTCTTTTTTAGGAACATTTGTTGCCTATTTGCTGATCGAACTTCCTTGGAATCTGTGATTGCACTGTACTATTTGTTTTGCATGAAATTCTTCGTAAGTTCCTTTACAAACAAGCAAAGTATGTATTGTGCGAACGGCCGCTGGAGCGTTCTACTGCCTTTGTACCGTTTTATAGGTTGTTTTGGCCTCCTCCTAAATATACCAATCAATCAATGAATCAGATCATTAGCATCTAGATACGTGATAAGCGTTGTGAACCTGGACAGTAAAAATCAAGGCCAGAACGACTAACAACAAGAGATGGAGCATGTTGCAGTTCTACCGTTTCGGTTTTTCAGAACATCACTGTCAACTCATGTTCTTTACTTTTACAATGCGAAAAAGGCCACAACGGGATATACCTAACACAAACTGTCGAGTAATGAGTAATGGTAGGTGATTGAGTTCAGTTCACAGAATAAACTGTTCCACAAGAAGTGATATAGTTCCAGACAATTTGTTTCTTTTATGGCTACCATAATTGTCAACTTATGTTCTTTATTTTTACCTGCAAAAGAGGCCACAACGGGATAGACTTGACACAAACCGTCGAGTAATGGTGGTGATTGAGTTCAATGTAGTTCCACAAAATAAACTGTTCCACAAAAGTGGTTTGGTTTCAATAGTTCCACACAATAAAACTGGTCAAATGGCCCCTCCTTGGAACCCATCAAAGCTGTGGATTAAAGATATGCTCTCTTTTTTTTCCCACTGGTTTGTCCAGTTCAGTTTCAAGTAAGGTCTGTTTAGTTCCTCAACTTTGGATGTACGAAGTTAGGAAAATGCACTGTAATATCACCGTAAAATTTCATTTATATTTGGTAAAAATTATTCAAACATCGACTAATTAGACTTAAAACGTTCGTCTCGTAAAGTACCATCAACTGTGTAATTAATTTTTGATTTTATCTACATTGAGTACTCCATACATTTAGTTCTCTGTACATATGCTGGCACTTTGATGTGATAGACATCTTCTTTTTATATAGTGCTAAATTCTGAATTTTGAAGAAAACTAAAAAAGGCCTAAACAGAACGGATCATGACCCGACTTGCCAAGTTACAGAGTTAGAAGGCAAACAGATCACGGTAATGTGCATTTGTGACTAGTCAGCATATGGCTTATGACAAAAACTTATACCATTTTAGGTAATTTATTCATGGATGACGACACTAGCATCAAAACAAACTTATCGTAAATTTTAGAATTTTCTTGTCTAGGCAATGTGAAACATGTTCATAAGAAGTGAAGTAACACGACAGGGCTACTTGCAGAGACATCACAAATCCAGCTGGAAGACAGCAAATGATTCGATCATGAAGCACACATATATATCAGAATTCTAAACGAAAAAAAGACATACCACAATCCACAAAGCTACCAGATGGAACTTAAGATCTAAGAACACCACAAAACTGAAGCAAAATCTAATTGACCGTTCCTGTGGCCAAATATTACTTAACCGTTGCAATTTAGTACTCCATCTGTTTTAAATTATAAGTCATTTTGGCTTTTCTAGGTAGGTACATAGCTTTTACTTTTATAGCACCTAGATATATATTATGTCTACTTACATAGTAAAAACTATTGTATTTAATTAAAAAATAGAAAAGCTAAATGACTTGGTTACAATTTGGAATGGCGAGGGCGAGAGTACCTAACGCAAGAATATAACTACTTAGACACAAGTAGAATAAAATTTTACATATGCCAAAAAGACAGTCACCATAATCTGATGGCATCAAGTGTCAAGTAATAAACAAAGAACACTATGCAACAAGGAACTGGATGAAATCTGCAACTGCAATAATAAATTGCAGTAGCACCAGAATTTCAAGTTCACAGCAATGAGTTGCCCAAGGTTTCAAGAAGTGGTCAGGCAAAGATCACTAACACTGTTCCTTCAAAAAAAGATCACTGACACTGGTCACTGACTGAGCTGCATCACACCGTTACACCAACCATTCCAACACTCTCGACTCCTGATGATATACTTGATATAACCGATGATATGAATTATCAACCAAATAATTCCAGGCAAGGTACAAAAATAGTCTTTCCAGAGGGAATCAAAAGCTTTTGGTTATGATGTAGTAAGTGGCTAATCATAGGAAAAAGCTGTCAAAACAATGTAGCAACCTAACCACAAGAGTTATGGTCTTGTCCTTAGAGAACTATACCTGAAACCTCTCCTAGAAAACAACATTGAATACTCAACATGTGGTTCACATCAAACCATATAGGTAATCTGAATCAGACAAAACACCACAAAAACAGTGATATTTAGCATGTTTCTTTTTTTGGTGAGGCTGAACAGTTATATGATCCTGATGCATTGTATTGTCATGGTCTGGTCATACAAATGTTTCTTAACATTTTCAACTGACTGCCTCTGCCACCCACAAGTCCTAATTGCAAACAACAATTCAAGCAAAGCAGAAGCATAGAGATAATCTGAAATACATAGAATACCCTACTATTTTGCCTAGTTTCCTGAGCACAATTGATGAAAGCAGTAGCATCATCCAGAGGCCTGAATTGCCACAGTTATTGGAACACATAAGCACTCCAAAATTTTGCCATGCTTACTAAGCACAGTTGGTACCATCCATATATCTGAACCTAATTTCCCCTGTTCTATTGTCCCACAATAATCAAGCAGAGCAGATATAGAAATCGATAATTTGTAACCAGTTCAAGCCAATCCACTGTTACAGATGAAACATTAACAGACCAAGGATGCTCAACATAAAATTAGACCAGATAATCGTCGAATATTTAAGTTCACACAACAGAAACATAACTGCTTAAACCATGTCTAAGAGCAGTAGTAGGCATCACAAGCCACAGCAAACCAGAAACATTATGCCTCGGTTGTTGGCTGTGTCAGGCCGGACTTTGCAAGCAGCTTCCCCAGCGCCTCAGGAGAGCACACCTGGTACTGTACCTCCCCGGTGCCGGGCTGCAGGAACACGTCGGCCAGCTCCAGCTTCTCGGCAGTCAAGCTGGTGGAGTCCATGGTCTTGCTGAGGACCTTGAGCGCGAGGGCGACGGCCTCCTCGCGGGTCAAGCCGTCCTTGTAGTCCTGCTTGAGCATGGACTGCGCGGCCTGGCTGTTGGCCCCAACAGCGGCGGCCTTCCAGCCGCCGTAGTTGCCAGATGGGTCGCTCATGTAGAGCTGGAAGCCGTGATGCTTGTCCCAGCCGGCGAAGAGGAAGGAGACCCCGAAGGGGCGGAGGCCCCCGAACTGGGTGTAGCCCTGCTTGGTGTCGCAGAGGGACTGGACGAGCTGCTCGACGGGGATGGGCTCCTGGTAGGAGAGCGCGTAGCGCTGGGCGTGGAGGCGGGCCGTGTTGATGAGGATGTTGGCGTCGGACATGATCCCGGCCACGGCGCACGCTAGGTGGGAGTCAATCTTGTACATCTTCTCGGCGGAGCGGGAGGTCTGGAGGAGCTTGGAGGTCACCTTCTTCTCGCCGAGCAGGACCACGCCGTTGGCCGCCAGGATCCCGAGGGCCGACCCGGCGTTGCCGATCGCCTCCATCGCGTACTCCACCTGGTAGAGACGCCCCTCCGGCGAGAAGATCGTCGTGCGGCTGTCATAGCGGCGAGACATCGCGGCGGCGGGGGCGAGATGGGGCGGTGACGGCGAGATTGGGGTTTGCCCTTGCTTTTGTAAGAACTTGGGAAGGGGGAGGCGACTCGGGACTCCCCTGAGATCTACTTGTGAGAGAAGAAAGGGCAAAGTGGGGACGGACTCGGTGGCTGGTATTATCTTTGTGGGCCGTTGGTTCTCTCGTTCGATGTTAGATGGGCCGGGCAAGATTTCAGCCCACCTGAGTTTTTAGAGACCACGAGAAACCCTTCGCTCTCGAAGGGAAAAATACCCCTTTCGCAAGGCAAACCCAGCTCACCCTCTCGGCGATGGCATCGGCGGCGGCGGCTGCCGCGGCCGCGGAGTGGGAGGCGGCGGCGCGGAAGGTGCTGGTGGCGCGCAAGCCCTGCTTCAGGCTCCCTACGGCCTGCCCAACCTGCCTCCCCGTGTTCCTCTACCTCCGCATGGCGCAGGTCCCCTTCGACATCCACGTCGACACCAACTTCCCCGACGCCGGTGAGCTCCCCGCGCGCATGCGTAGTCCTGTCCTATTCTTCTGTTTCCTGTATCTACTTTGCTCCGCTTGGCTGCTCGGGTCTCCGCTCGTCCGGGTAGATAATAATGTTCTTTTGCCCCCTTGATAGTCTTGTAAGAAAAACAAAACTGCTAGATATTTGTGGCAAGGTCCCTGCATTGATGTGCTGGGACCTCTACTGAGTTGAGCTAAGAGTGAGAAGGTTGCTTTGCTTTCACACTGTAATCTTTTGTTGCACAGATCACATACCATATGTTGAATTTGGGGATTGCGTGGCTTTCGACAACGAGAGGGGAGGTGTGATTGAGTACCTCAAGGATGAGAAAATTGTTGACTTGAACTCCAATCACCCAAGTGTTTCATCCACCGCTGTGCTCGACACAAAGGCCATGGTCTCGTCCTGGCTTACTGATGCTTTGCTGTATGAACTCTGGGTGGCTAGTGATGGAAGCATTGCTCATGACATCTACTTCTCTGATCTCGCCTGGCCCATTGGAAAGATACTCCACTGGAAGAAAACTAGACATGTGAAGCAACTACTGGGCATAACAAAGCTCAATGCTGCAGAGAAAGAAGAGGAGGTTTGCTACCCCCTACCTATTATTTTCCTAGCCTTTTTTCGTTTTGGGTGACACACTAATGCAATTTTGTATTTAAACAGATATACCGGAAGGCTAGTGCTGCATATGACTCATTGTCTACCAGATTAGGGGATCAAGTTTTTCTATTTGATAATAGGTACACTTCAATCAACTTGTATCCAGCATATTTCTCTGCACTTTGTGTTAGGTTTTTATGGTTGCTGACACTTAGATTTTTTTGTTCTGATATGCCAAATGTGGAGCACTGATATTTGTTATTTTCTATTTATGAAGCCCTACAGATGTTGATGCTCTTTTCCTTGGACATGCTCTTTTCATCCTCAATGCATTGCCTGTAAGTTTCCCTCTATACTTAGTTGTGTACCTGAATGGCAGACACTGACTCATCTAGTTGCATAGAAAATTGATTGAAGCACAGATTCCTGATTGCACTTGCACATTCTCATAAAAGTGCCTCTTCCCAGTTTGAATGCTTCTGATGTTAGTAGTAACTATCTAGTTTCATAGAAAATTGATTATAGTACAGATGCTAATTGAACTTGCACATTCTCCTGAAAGTGCAGGTTCACATCTTGAATGCTTCTGATGTTAGTAGTATTGGGATTGAGTGTTTTTTTATGTGCTATTAATTAAGAGTTTCCTGGCACTAAGCCTAAATATTTCAAGCAAATGATCCAAAGTATCCTCAGATTATGTTCTATATAAGTCACAAAAAAAAAAGATTATGTTCTATATAGTTAGTTTCAGGGCATGTTTTGATCTTACTTCTGCCTTAGGATACATCTGTGCTGAGGGGCACTTTGCAGAAGCATGACAACTTGCTGAACTTCGCTGAGCATCACAAGGTCCAATTGCTCGAAATCTCATCATCGTCATCATCAGGATTAGGATCATCACCTAGTCCATCATCATCCACCCCCAGGAGAAGACCATCTGCTGACCAAGGTAAGCAAACAGTCTGCTTACCCTGCTGCTCAGAATCCAGAGGTTTCTGTTGTAGCATCTATACTTAGCTGGATAAATTGTGATCAGGAACGTTAAAATTCAAATGATGCCATTTTACTCTGCCTGGAAGACCTTCCACTTAAGTATGATTTTCCTGTTCAGTGCCTATCAATCTATCGAATTTAATATAAGGATGTGTTACTCGAAATTTAATCATGTTAGATGAAGAATCTATGATCTGCTTGCCTGAGATATTTCTTATGTCTGTGCTATTGCCAGTTCCCATCATATTCGCCTAATTGACTATTTACTCAATTCAATCAGCAATTCTGCAGTCTACTCATTGGTGACTGACTGTTTCGCAAAACAATTATTTGCAGCCAAATATCAAGGACCTAAAACTCCTGTGAAACTGGTCCTAAAAGCACAGTCCCTTGATAGTTAGGTGCATATTACTCCAGATCTGTAAAGTTAACTCTTTAACATTTGTGCATGAACGACTTATCCTTGTAGTAACTAGGAGTCTATTCTAGGACATAAACATGAAATACAAAGACTTACTCTTCCTTGTAGTAACTAGGAGTCTAGGAATAAAACTGCACTCCATTACAAAGTGAAGTGGTAACTGTGCTAAAGAATATTTTAGTGGATGGATCCTTTATGTAATCCTGGATCACTGATTGCTCAAGCTGTATGTTGCTTCCTTGATTTCATTGCATCACAATGCTGTCATGGAAGAAACCGTGTCAAACAATGCTTCAATTAGGATGAGTGGATAATCAATATATGCATAGATAGCATATGGTGCTACTATGGAACAGTATAATGATACAGGGTTCTCTTGCAAAATGATTTTATATGATTTGTTTATTATTGTTTGGTATGATTTAGCTAGAACAAGGGGCTACTGAACTTCTATTTTTGTATTTTCTTGAAAGAAGTAAAATGCATTAATAAGAAAATAAAATTGATAAAGATGGACTAATTAGTTCTTGAACTTGAAGGGCGGCCCTGGTGCAAGCGGTAGAGCTTTACCGTCTGTGACCAAGAGGTCCAAGGTTCAAGCCCCAGCCTCTGCACATTTGTGCAGGGATGGCTGCTGGCTATTTTTCCTTCCTCAGACCCCGCAGTGCGGGAGCCTACGGCACTGGGTATGCCCTAATTAGTTCTTGAACTTCACTCTCTTTTACCTGTTGCCTTGGTGGTTATGATTTTCTTATTCTCGTGACAGTTTTCTGAAATCTTATTGTTGCTTGATGTTCTTATATATTGACCTGATCTTTAGGTTATAAGCCAAAACCCAGAGCTGCCAAGAAGGAACGGACAGAGGAGGAAAAGAAATTCCGGCGAAGAGCAAAGTATTTCCTGGCCACTCAACTTGTTGCAGTTCTTGTTTTCCTATCGCTGATGGGTGTGGTTGATAGTTCCGAGCTAGACGATGACGATGGCTTAGACTATGAAGATTAGATCCTCCCTGTGCTGTTACACATGATTCGTTCCAAGGATAAACTGCCCGGTTGGTTGGGGGTGCTATACACTTTGTGAAAAATGTGTTGCACTTGATTGTAGCTAGAAATTCACTGAGTTGGTTACCCCTCGGCAGTTTCATAATCTACTTCGGCCGTAAACACACTTGTCTCCGAAGTTCTTTTTTCTTTTTTGGCTTAAGTGAACCAAACTGGTAAGCAAATTCAAATTTTGGAGTGTATTTCCGAAGTTCTTATCTGTGTGGGATGTGTTGGCATGAACCTCCCTGTCCAGTAGTATAATAGATGAGCTGAGGCTGTATGGGATTATATATTTTTTTTCTCCTCTACACGTCTTTGATATATATTAATATGCCAGCTAGAGATAGCAAAATAAACATTACTCTTGGAAAATTTTACCTTCTGGTCAAGAAACTCTGAAATTTTTCCTTCCTGTTGAACAACTCTTTTTCATCTGCCTGTCGTCGATATGATGCTTTTGTTTGTATGACGACACCACTCCACAATATGCACGCTCACCTTGAGAGAACAAGAGGGAGGGTGAGCAAAGGTTCCTTCACAATAATCGGTGCTGCGTATAATACAACAATAACAACAACATAGCCTTTTATTCTAAGCAAGTTGGGATAGACTAGAGATAAAACCTAAAAAAGGTATGAAAACAAAGAACACATAAATGGTATAAGAAAAAAGATTACGATTCAGGCACGTTAATTGCTAGTCTCCAAGCGCTCCTATCCATAGCTAAATCCTTAGGGATATTTCACTCTTTAAGGTCTCTCTTAACCGACTCGTTCTAAGTCAGTTTAGGTCGACCTCTACCCCTCTTTACATTATCGACCCGCTTTAGAACCCCACTACGCACCGGCGCCTCAGGAAGCCTTCGTTGGATATGGCCAAACCATCTCAACCGGTGTTGAATCAATTTTTCCTCAATTGGTGCCACCCCAACCCTATCCCGAATATCGTCGTTCCGGACTCTATCCCTCCTTGTGTGCCCACAACACCATCGTAACATACGCATCTCTGCTACACTCAATTGCTGGATATATCGCCTTTTTGTAGGCCAACATTCAGCACCGTATAACATCGCCGGACGAATCGCTGTTCTATAAAACTTACCTTTTAACTTCTGAGGCACCCTTCTGTCACAGAGGACGCCTGAAGCTTGACGCCATTTCAACCAACCGGCTGAAATTCTATGCCTAACATCTTCATCAATGTCGCCATCCTTTTGTAGCATCGATCCTAAATACCGAAAAGTATCCTTCTTGGCCACCACTTGCCCATCGAGGCTAACGACTCCCTCCTCATTCCTAGTCGCGCTGAAATCGCACCTCATGTACTCGGTCTTGGTCCTACTAAGTCTAAACCCTTTCGACTCTAACGTGTGCCTCCATAGTTCTAACTTCCTATTAACCCCTGCCCTAGTCTCATCCACTAGCACCACATCATCAGCAAAGAGCATACACCAAGGGATATCACCTTGTATGTCCCTTATGACCTCATCCATCACCAGAGCAAATAAATAAGGGCTCAATGCTGACCCTTGATGTAGTCCTATTTTAATTAAAAAGTCACTGGTGTCGCCATCACATGTTCGAACACATGTCACCACATCCCTGTACATATCCTTGATGAGGGTGATGTACTTAGTTGGGACTTTGTGCTTTTCCAAGGCCCACCACATGACATTTCTTGGTACTTTGTCATATGCCTTCTCGAGGTCAATAAAGACCATGTGCAAGTCCTTCTTCTACTCTCTATATCTCTCTATCAACTGTCATAATAAGAAAAATCGCCTCCATGGTCGACCTACCAGGCATAAACCCAAATTAGGTTTGGGTCACACTTGTCACTCTTCTTAGGCGATGCTCGATAACCCTCTCCCAGAGCTTCATCGTATGGCTCATCAACTTAATCCCACGGTAATTAGTACAACTTTGAATATCTCCCTTGTTCTTGAACATCGGTACTAATATACTTCTCCATTCTTCAGGCATCTTGTTTGACCGGAAAATGAGGTTAAAAAGCTTAGTTAACCATACTATCGCTCTGGCACCTAGGCATCTCCACACCTCAATGGGGATACCATCAGGGCCCATCGCTTTATCTTCCTCCATCCTCTTCAAAGCCTCCCCGATCTCTGCCTCCTGAAATCTCCTCACGAAACGTCCGTTGGTATCGTCAAATGAGTCATCCAACTCCAAGGTAGGACCCTTATTCTCCCCATTAAACAACTTGTCAAAGTACTCTCTCCACCTATCCTTGATCTCTTCATCCCTCATCAAAAGTCGATCCGTCCCATCCTTGATGCATTTGATTTGGTTGATGTCCCTCGTCTTCCTCTCTTGGATCCTAGCCATCCTATAAATGTCCTTCTCCCCTTCCTTCGTGCCTAGCCGCTGATAAAGGTCATCATACGCCTGACCTTTTGCTACACTCACCGCTTGTTTTGCAGCCCTCTTCGCTATTTTATAGCCCTCAATGTTGGCTACACTCTTGTCATGATGGAGGCGCTTGAACCACTCCTTCTTCTCCCTAATAGCCCTTTGCACCTCGTCATTCCACCACCAGGTGTCTTTCGCTTTCCGTTTGCCTCCCCTACTCACTCCAAACATATCCGAAGCCACCTTCCAAACACATGTGGCCATCTTTAGCCACATGCCCTCTGCATCTTCTCCTTCTTCCCACGGCCCCTCATCTAGCCTCCTCTCCTTAAAAGTTTGCACTGCTTCCCCCCAAGCTTCCACCATTTTGTTCTCGCAATCTTGGCCCGATTGTCCCGATGGACACGTACCCGAAAGCGAAAATCCGCCACCACAAGCTTGTGCTGAGGGACAACACACTCCCCAGGTAACACCTTACAATCTAAGCAAGCATGTCTATCCCCCCTACTTGCAAGGATAAAGTCGATCTGGCTCAGGTGTTGTCCGCTACGAAAGGTCACTAGATAACATTCCCTCTTCTTAAAGATGGTGTTCGCTATCAACAAATCGTAGGCCAACGCGAAGTTCAAAACATCCTCCCCCTCTTGATTTCTACTACCATACCCGAAACCCCTATGCACCCGCTCGAAACCTACATTAGTTGCACCCACATGGCCGTTGAGGTCTCCTCCTATGAAGAGTTCCTCGTTGATAGGCACAGTACTAACCATGCTATCGAGATCTTCCTAAAACTGCCTCTTGGTGCTCTCGCAAAGACATACCTGTGGGGCACAGGCACTGATCACATTTAGAGCCAAATCTTCAACTACCAACCAAACTAGGATAATCCGATCGCCTTGCCTCCTCACCTCAACTACTCCATCCTTAAAGCTCCTATCGATCAAGATGCCTACACCATTCCTACCCGATGTTGTCCCCGTGTACCAAAGTTTGTAGCCAGTATCCTCCACCTCCTTCGTCTTTTGGCCCTTCCACTTAGTCTCCTGAATGCATAGAATATTTACACGCCTCCTAATTAGCTCTCTTAACTTACCCGTTAGGGACCCTGCATTCCAGCTACCTAGACGAATCCTAGTTGGCTCGGCTAACTTCCTTACCCTTCACACCCGTCGAGGGAAGTGCGAAGACCCTTGCTCATTTTTCACTACACCCAGGCGCAGATGTAGCGCGCCACAAAGGTTGCGATGACCCGACCCTTGCTCATTTATCATCGTACCTGGATCACGATACGACGCGCCACTAAGGGGATGACGACCCGGCCCTTGCCCATTTGACACTACACCCGGGTTCTGATGTAGTGCGTCGCTAAGAGGGTTACGCCCCAACGAATCTCTTGTGGGTTTCATATCCATGAGAGTGGCTGGTTTTGGAATGTTGGCTAGCCGAACCTAACACACCCTCCTCCTTTATTCGGGCTTGGAACCGGCTATGTTAAAACGACTCAAGAAAGTCTTCCAATCAACATATGTGGAGTTGTGCTGCGTATACTAGAATCACTTATTTTTTATATTATATTTCTAGACGGTTGGAGGAGCGAACATTAAGGCAAGATTCCATGGATGCACTATACTTGGTGTCCAAATCCAACACACCCAGAAAATGCAGAAAGTTGGAATCATATCGACCGAAACCATGATATCAATGTCGTCGGGAATCGATAACAATGGACCTCTTTTTTTTTAAGACCAAAGATCATGGGCCCCGCTTTATAGAAAACAAAATGGTTTTTGCTGAGGTTGCCAGCTTACAGTTTGAGGTTTAAACGGAAATAACCACTCTGGACGGGATAACAAACAGAGATACAAATTTATGGCATCCAGCCAACACTCAACACACGCATAGAAGCTAGCATTACAATCTAAACTAGAACTTCTGACGCCTTTAGCTTGATACGTTTGGCTCCAGCACTCCTGTAAGCTTCTCCATTGTCTTCATAATCCATTCTCTTTCCTTTTCCCTGAGTAGAATACTCTATTTTTGCATAAAGACAACCGATCGGTGGATCACCCAGTCAGGTTCTGTAATCACTCTATTATGAAAGACAAAATCATTACGAATGAGCCATAAGCTCCAAAAAGGCAGGCAAGCAGATAAATCATCATGGGTTTAGGAGTCTCTCCTTTACCATAGCTAAAAGTGAGAAAATTATTGAGGTTAGTAGGTGTGTGTTCCCATCCTAGAGCCTCTCTTAGTGTCCACCAGCCATACTGTGCTAAAGAACACTCAAAGAAAACATGTTGTGCTGTTTCTATTTGGCCAAACATTTTACATTCTCCTTTACCTGGCCAGTTCCTTATCACTAGCTGTTCTGCAGTTGGTTAGCATTCTGAATATATTTCCCAAAGAAAGAACTTGATCTTCATTGGTATCCTTGCCTTCTAGACAACCATTAACTCCCTATTATTCATTCCTGTGTAGGTAAGCTCTCTGTATAAAGATGCAGTTGTGAATCTCCCTTTTTTGTCTAATGCCCATTTTACAGAATCTGCACCCTCTTGTAACTGCTACTGAAGCAGTTGCTGCCATTCCACAATCTTCTCATTTCCAAAAACTCTTCTGAAAGATAAGGCTAGCTCATTATTTTGTAGCACTTCATATACAGTGGCCTGCTGCTCATTACATGTCATAGATTTTTCTGTACATTATTCTTAGGGGGCATTGCCCTAGCCATACATCTAGCCAGAACCTGGCTTTCTTCCCATTCTTAACCAAGTAGATCAATCCTCTTTCACAACATTCTTTAACTTCATACAAACCTGTCCAGAACTGAGATACATTTCTCTGTTTGGAGCTGTAGAAACCTTTCTCTCCCATATATTTTGCTCTTAACATATCACAACATGGGTTTTTGTCATTATTCTCCAATTTGTATATCCACTTGGATAGCAGACATTTATTCATCACTCTTGTATCAGTGAAACCTAGCCCTCCCACTATCTTGGGTGTTGCCAGAACCTCACATCTCATCATATGATATTTCTTCTTTTGGCCAGGGCCATGTCAGAAAAACTTGAATCTAGCAGTTTTCATTTTGTGGTGAGCCTCTCCTTTTAAATGAAAGATTCCCATCACATAGTTAGGTGCAGAACAGTTAAGATCATTTTCCCCCCATAAGACAACAGGCAGCTCTGCCATGTAGGTACTCTCTTTTCAACTTTTTGGTATATACATATTGAAAATCTTGTGAGCTCATGTAGTACCTGTCTAGTTTAACTCCCAAGTATTTTAGAGGAAACTCCCCAATGTTGCAATTGAAGATATTAGCAATCTCTGTTTGTTGTTCTATTGGGGTTTCCAGCATATAGACTTCACTCTTCTCAAAATTGATCTTTAGTCCTAACATACTCTCAAAATAGTAAAGCAGAAATTTAGTATTGCAAATTGATTATTCATCAAGGTTCAAGAACATGATGGTGTCATCAGCATATTGCAGATGTGTCAAACCACCAGGGATTAGATCAGGGACCAGACCTCTAATTAGCCCATTCATTTTTGCCCTCTCTAGCATCATGGATAATGTGTCTCCCACTAAATTGAAAAGCACTGGAGATAATGGGTCTCCTTGTCTCAGGCCCTTAAAGGTTCTGAAGAAGTTTCCAGGTTGTCCATTCACTATTACTCCCACTCTACCACCCTCAATGACCTGTTTCATCCAACCTATCCATTTGTCTAGGAATCCCTTCCTTTTAAAGACCTCTATCACTTTATCATACGCTTTCTCAAAATCTAGCTTCAGGATGATGCCCTGTTTGTGTTGTACTCTCAAATGGTGAAGTACCTCATGAAGCACCACAATACCTTCTAGGATGAATCTCCTAGGAATAAAAGCAGTTTGAGCTGGATTGATTATTTTTTTGGCATGTTTAACTAGTCTCATGGTCAAAACCTTTGTGAACCATTTATAATCTACATTAAGAAGACAGATTGGCCTATATTGTTTGATGGAGATGACATCCTTGATCTTTGGAATCAGAGTAATGTGTCCATAGTTTAGCCTGCTCATGTTAAAAACCCCCTCATGAAGTTTGTTGAACATCTCAAAAACCACCTCTCTTATATGTGGCCACATTTTTTTGTAGAAACCAGCAGGTAACCCATCAGGTCCAAGGGATGAGCCTGAATCCATATCTTTTAGTGCAAGCTCTATTTCTGACATTGTGAAAGGTTGAACAAGCTCATGGGCTTCTATTTCTGATAATGTCTCTCTGTCAGGCCAAAATCCCTCATCAAGGGACATATACCCATCCTCTTCACAACCAAACAACTTTTTGTAGTAATCCTCAATGTGTTCTCTCAGGTTCTGTTCACCTGTTATCAGTTTTTCTCCATCCTCCAAAGAGAAAATTGTGCATTTTTTCTTCCTCCCATTAGCTTTGTTATGGAAGTATCCTCTGTTAGCATCTTCTTGTAGTAACCATTTTTCGCCTCCTCTCTTTTGCCACTGTAATTCCTCAAAAGTGTAGATTTGCTCTAGGGCAGTTTCTTTGCTATACCTGTCTCTCCACTAAATAGCAGCAAGACCCTCCTTCTCAGCCTTCTCATCTAGTTGTTGCAAGTCTCTTAGTAACATATGTTTGTCTCTTCTCATCTGTCCTCTCAGATTACTGCCCCATCCTTTGCAAAATGTTCTGATGTGCTTTTTCACATTCTTCCAATAATCCTATACATCCTAATTCTCTCTTCTTGGCCAATGAACAATTAATCTATCTTTAAATTCCTCCTAAGTGAACCATGCCATTTCAAACCTGAAGATATAAGAATGACTAACTCTCACATCTTCAGTGTTAACAAACAAAGGATTATGATCTGAACCTACTCTAGTTAAACTCTCACAAGTTGTCCATGGAAAGTGGCAATCCCACTCACCCTGTCTAAAACACTCATTACAGGTTGGTCCTGCTTGTTTGTCCATGTAAACTTCCCCCTTTTCCTTGGCATTTCCTTGATCCCCTTGTCAGAGATAAAATTGTTGAAAGCCTCCATGCTATGATGATCAATGTTTGAGGATGGCTTTTCTGTATCATATCTGATCATATTGAAGTCTCCTCCCATAATAAATGTTCTCTGTATATTAGCCATTTTATCAGATAGTTCTTCAAGAAAAAGGTGTTTTCTCTCATTCTGAACTTGGCCATACACATTGATGACCTCCCATTCAAGTTGTCCTGTCTACTCTTAGCTCTGATGCTTGAGAAGAATGAGCCCTTGTCACAACTTAGTATCTCTATGTCTCCCTCTTTTACTCCGAGAAGAGTTCCTCCAGAATGACCTGCTGTTGTTGTCTAGTTCTAGGCAAAATCTTGTCCATTCACTAAATCTCTCAAAATGTGGTCAGTATACTCTTTCTTAATAGTCTCATGTCGGCAAATTATCTCAAAATGATACTGACTCATTAGGTTTTTAAGCTGACCTCTCCTTCCTGAACCCCCTAAACCCCTAATATTCCAGAATAAAATCTTCATTTGGGTTCTTTTCTTGGTTTGCCCCTCTTAGGCCCTGTAGCTCTCTTTGGTTCTCTCTCAACATTCTGTATGTCCTGTAGTGGCTCTTCAACCTGCTTTTCATTGCTCTCATTTTCAATGTTACTAGAATCCTCTTCTATCTGCAATGCTTCAAATCAGTTTGATACCTTACTTGTTTCCTAGTTATCCTGTACTCTCTTTTTTGCATTTAGAATAGCTGCTCTAGTTGCTTCCTGTGCTTTTAGTCTATCTATTGCTAAGTGTGCTTCAGCTTCTTTTCCTAGTTTTATTTTACATTTATTTGTTACATGTGATAGATTCTCAAAGGACTGTAAAGAAAAGGAGGTGAATTGAGTTTTACCTGTGATTTCATTCCTCTGGGCCTTCAGCTTGGACGCTTGCTCCTGGCTATTAGCAGTTGTGTTTACTCTCAAGCTCTTTCTTTGCGCTACTGGTGGTTGTTGCTTAAGCATTCTTGTGCTCTTCTATGTTATCTCCCGAGTCTTTCCTTGGTTGTTTTCCTCTAAGTTCTTGTCAATGGCCTCAGAGATTTCTCCTTCACTGTTTGCTGGTTCTCCATCATTGTTTAGGTTGGATGTTGCCCCGCTAGAGAAATTCATCAGAGGCCCTAACTTTGTTGTCCTTTTCTCAAACTTCCTGTCTAGAATCTCCATTTGAGCTTTTTGCTCTGCCATAACATCACTTCCATCATTCTTGTCAATAAGGAACTCTTGTTCATATTGTTCAAGCTCAACTTTATCTTGCTCAGTTAGCACATAGTCATCATCATAGTCATGCATCTCTTCTTCTTCTTCACTTCTCACATTCTGTTCACTCAGCTTGCTAGTTTGATTGCTATGTTTCTCATTTGGATTTGTATCCCCCGCATGTGTCTCTTCTGCTGTATAGTGGTCTTCATTGTTGTTTTCCTAGGATGCCTCTAGCTTATCTTCTTCACTACCATTTTTTAACAATGCCTCTCCATCTATTTCACTTTGTTGAGTCACGATTTGATTCTCTTCAGATACTAATGCTGATTCCTGTCCGCTCAGGTTGGTACCTCCATTTTCTCTTCATTATCATGTATTATAGCACTTCACTGCTTTACACCAGGTTGGTTCTGAGTAGTACCTGCTTTTGTACTAGATGTCTATCCTATATCCTGCCCCACCTGTTTCTACTGTTTCTTAAACTTATCTTGATTCTCTTCTTCTTCCTCCTCTTCTTCTTCCTCATTCTTGTCCCTGTGCCTATCAAACTTTGAAGTGTTAATTTGTTTATCAAATTGATCCTTGCCTGTCTCAACTACCCATTTGATTTTCCTACTCTCCCCATTGAAGTAGACTTGTGTCTCTCCCTTTAGCTCTTTGGAGTCTCTGCATCCTATTTTGACTCTCACTGGACCATCCCATGTTAGACTATCTGGATCCACTTCTTTAGGATCTCCCACAAGGTGTGCCACATGCATAACTACTTCAGATGTGAGTGCATAATCAAGGAAGATGTAAGCTCTGACCCAAACTACCTCTAGGCTACTATCAGATCCTGGGTCTAGGTTTGTGTCTCTTACTTGTGCACGAACAGGGGCGGTGTCAAACTCAAAATTCTTCATTCTAGTCATCTCATATCTTTATCCTCATTAGGGAAAATGATCATGAACTCTTTATCTTTTACTAGCACAGTTATCTCCCAGTCAATGTTCTGTCTGAAGAATGACTTTAACTCTGCTCTCACCATCTCCACATTTGCTAGTCCCTGGAGAATGGTCATAACACCTGTGGCTCCTTTCCTGGTCTCCTGTTTCACTGGCACTCTAATACTGTAAAAGCCCTGCCCTGGCAGTCCAAAACCACACGCCCTCAACCCTTTTTTTCTGGGCACATTCCACTCTTGTGCCCATCCTTCCCACAACTATAACAGTGGGGTGGGTTCTTACAGTCCTTCTGAAAATGGCCAGATTTGTTGCAGTTGTAGCAATGTAGATTTGTAGTATTTGAAACAACTTTTCCTCTCACATTCCATCCACTCTCTGGCTTATTAGCTCTCACAGAATCCATCCTTCCTTTTTCCTCTTGATTTCTCAGTGCTTTTTGCCTCAGTTCACTCTCAATTGCCCAATCCTCTCTATTTGTAGGTCGCCTTTTACCTGTGCCACCCCTGTCATAATTCTCTCGTTTCTCAAAATCAGCATAGGATTGCCCAGCTTGCCCTGTTTTTAGTCAGATCTGTAGTACTCATTGTCATGGTAACCTCCCTGTCCTGACCTATATTCTCTCTTCGAGATGTCTCCATAGAAACCCCCCTGTTTGTAATCTCCCTTTGGCTGGATGTACCTACCACGGTCCTCACCTCTATTGTATGAAGCCTGATTCCTTCTCTCATCTTCCTCTCTGCAATCCCTACTGTTGTCGTACCAAGCTGGCCCTCCTGTTGGACCTACACGCGCCCTTGGATCAATAGGATCTCTGTAGGAGCCATCCGTGCCTCGATCCATCCTTTCCTCCTTGAGTACCGCCGTGAAGGAGCGGCCGTCCACCTTCCTTGGCTGAGACTTGACCACCCGCCGGCTCTCCGATTGGAATCTCCACACCTCTGCCTCTGTTGCTTCGAACCCTAGATTCTTTTCGATGGAGAGAAGTGCGGTGGCTTTGGGAACCCAGAACCAATCCCCCTCACTATTTGACCTAGACCGCGTCTGATACACATCTTCAATACAAGTCCCAAAAGGATACCTGGGTGTATTTGAAATTTCTCTTTCATCCTTCTCTAA
Organism: Bothriochloa decipiens; assembly: GCA_023333625.1. Classification (NCBI taxonomy): domain Eukaryota; kingdom Viridiplantae; phylum Streptophyta; class Magnoliopsida; order Poales; family Poaceae; genus Bothriochloa; species Bothriochloa decipiens. Next base: position 7,210,058 of record CM041644.1, read on the forward strand.
ACTTATCAAATTGCAATTATTCCCCTGACTTGTTTTGGATTCCCACTCCAGAGCCCCTTGGTCGTCGTTCTTCCCCTGTTCCTCCTCACCATTCTTATCTATCAGCACTCTGATTAGTGATTTAGTTCTAGGGTTTGGGAATTTAGATTTGTAGAAGACAAATCTACCACGCGTGCGAATCTCCTTATCAAAAACATCCCCATCGAGAAATGGCCAACATATGAGCTCAGGTCATCAATCAAATCAGAATATCACTTGGGCAAGCTCTGCCAATCACACTCAGATGAGATTTCAATTGGTTTTGCCAGAAATTGTACCTTGTTCTGTGAATTGGCCTGAGCTAACGATCCGAACTCTGTGTTGATGGGCGTAGGTGACCTCCATCCCTTGCAAACTCTGCTTCCCGCGTCCCCTGACAAGTGCACTCTCCTGGGTACAGATGCCGATTCTGCCATGGCCGCAGAGACCGAACTCCCTGTCGCTTCCATGTCGCGTCTCGCTCCTCCTAGTTCCCAAGGATGAGTGAAACGGTGAACTCGTGTCACGCCTTCTTCGCCGGTGGAGGGGTTCGGCACTTTGACCCCCCTCTCGACTCCCACGCCTCCATTCGTGGCCGTCAACTCCTTCGTGATGCCGGAGATTGGTGAGCTCTCCGCCGAACCCCCTTCCCTCGATCGCGCTCCACCCCCTAGCTCCGCCCAAGGATGGGCAAAGTGGTGGAGGGTCCCTCGCACCGCATAGCTCTCGCTGGAGAGGAAGACAGCCGCCGGAGAGGGCGGCGCAGCCACCGCTCTTGTCTCTGAGTCGCCTTCCCCATCGCCTCCCGAGACGCTCCCCGTAACCGCCATTCCAAAGCGACTCACTTGAGACTTGACCCTCCAACAATGGACCTCTTAGCTTGTCTTATATATACATTCCGGCTACTGGAGAATAAATAAGCACCAATAATTCATGCATGGCGATGGGAATCCACGAGGATTAATAATGCTCATGGTGAGATGTGAGACGTAATACAAACAGAAAAAAAGCATTCTAACCTTGTCATCTGCTAGCTGCGTGCCTGCGTCACGTAGTATATTAGCAATCAAAAAACAAAATGAATTCCTCCCTCAAGTGCATGTGGCTGGTTAAAAAACATGGCTGCTGCCGCACCCTTGGAGAAAACAACGTGTCCAAACGTCCATGTCGTGGTCCGTTGTCCTTACAATAACGCAAACTTTAACACCCGACACGACCCGGTCGTTCTCCTTGCGCTGGCCTCCTCCCCATGTGCTTCTCCTTCATCTTCCTTCCACCTGCGCCTGTCCCACATCCAGGCCTGCTCTAGAAAGGGAGAAGAAGCCGCCTAGGGTTTTGGAAAGGAGCTCGTCGGAGACAACGAGGAGGAGGTCACCGGAGAGGAAGAAAAAGCGAGCTCCAGTGGGCTTACACAAGAGGGGCGCCATGGCTGGAGGGAGCTCGCTGCAGCGGGACTAGCCGTTATGGGAGTGGGGAGGGGAGAAATGGTTGGAGGGAGAAGAAGGTGGCCGCCGCGGATGCGTTAGGTTCAGAGCTCCCGCTAGGGGTCAAACTTAGGAAGAAGGCAACCAACTCTCAAAGACGGACATTTTGCTGGAGATCTCTTGTGTTCGTCTTCATTATTCAAGCAGAATGTCTCCTAAAATCATTTTCTAGTAGTGACAATTGGTAAAGCAATAAGTTTTCCAAGCGACTAAAGAAAGTCAAGAGCATATTTGTTGGGTTCCTCCAACTGTTTTTAAAAGCTCGCTCCTAAAATGTAGAAGACAATTTATTTGCATTAGAAATCCCTGACTATTTCAAATTGACTAACCGCTTTTATATTTTTTTCCTCATACATTTGCATTAGGAATTGATGAGTATTTCTTATTCTTGCTAAATAATTAAAGATAAAGAGTAGGTTTTGGAAAATCTTGAGATGCTTTAAGTCCTACAAACATGCTCCGTGCCTAACTGTTTGACAAGCAATTAAGAGTTGTTTGTGCGATGCAACGGAACCCAATACATATAGGAATTATTGCTACTTGTGAGTTGTTCTAACTTGTATGAGTATGAGTCATGACTCATGAGTCCAGTTCACATATGAGATGTAGAGCTTGACTCATATTAGAATCGAACTCTGTATTCATTGTCACTTTCATCATCAATGAACGTGAATTATTCTAACTTGTATGAGTATGGGTTTATCAGTTTAGATCACCTACACGAGTGGCGCAAGTGCGGTTTGTGAAGTAAAAAAGCGATACAGAATAAACTCTCTATATGAACACTTATGGGAGGTGGATGAAAGAAAACGGGTTAGAGAGAAATGTTATTTCTTAATAATATACGTATAGATATAAATACAAATACATAGATATATAAAGATCTATCTTAAACTGTCTGGTGCAGCACTTTATACTACTGCACGCAATTATTCTGATGTTCATTCCATTTGAAATTTGAAAACCAGACATATATAAACGATAGTAGCATTCTTTAAGTAGAAGAAGTGAGCAAGGTGACCCGTACGGCCGGTACGGCTGTACGGGTCGCCATGCCCATCAGTATGCTACTCCACCAGCTTGAAGTAGTCGAGTCTAGGGCGACTCTGCTCGCTGCCTTTCCTGTAAAAGTGCGCGATGAACTCTTCAACCGTGACGCTCCTGTATATCGGCGGGTTGCCACCGTCCGGCGACGTGAGTTCTGGGATGGGGCCATACTGCCTCATGGATCTTCCCACGTCAACGAAAGCCGCCACGGAGACCTTTGCCGTGTCAGCGCTCTGGTTCGCCAGCACTCGGTGCTCCACGCTCCTGAACCGCCCATTGCTGACATGCTGTCCACCACCAGTGAAAGTGGATACATGAACAAAAGCTATATATAGATGCCGGCCATCAATAATAAGCGAAGTGGATATGCCTGCAGAAGGTCGCCGATGTTGATGATGAGAGCCCCGGGCACCGGAGGGACGTTCACCCATCCCCTGCCGCCGCCGCCGCCGCCGCCGCCGTGGTCAAGAAGCACCTGCAGGCCGCCCATGTCGTCCTGCAGGAGGACGGTGAGGAACGTCGGGTCCGTGTGCTTGGTATTGCCGAGGGTGAGGTGCGGCTCCGGGCACGGCGGGTAGTAGTTGCACGCCACCTTGAGGCTCTGCCCGCACCCCATCTCGGCGAAGCGGTCGCTGGCCAGCCCCAGCGACTCCGACAGCAGCTCGAACAGCCATACCGAAAACTTCCTCACCGCGTCAACGTACTCGAACGTCGCGCCCCTGTTCATCAATTTCATTCGTGTTTTTGTTTGAAAAGATTCATGTACATCACGGCGCGACGGCTATGTAAGTACTACGGCGTGTACCTGAGGACCTCCGGAAGCTCCTCCGGCTGCGGCGGCTCCGGCATCATGTCGAGGAAGACGGAGTCCCGCCAGCTGGCCGCCTGCGACTGGAAGAGGTTGAGGTTGGAGTAGAACCGCATCTTGCGGTTCATGTCCCTCGTGTAATACGGCCTCTTCTCTTCCACGGTGCCCTCGTTGAACCGTCTCACGGCCGCGACCATGGCGGCCATGGCCTCGCCCGGCACGCCGTGGTTGACCACCTGGAAGAACCCGGCCGTCTCGGCCGCCGCCCTCAGCTGGGCGACCACGTCCTCCCGCTGCGCAGCCGCGAGGTCGATAACCGGGATCGGTGGTGCCGCTTCATCTGCAGTGATGGTGGACGATGTGATCGTTGCCAGTAGGGAGTCCGGCGGGTGGTGGAAGATGGCCGGGATGGATTTGGTGCCGGAGTCGACGAGGCCCTTCACGCCGGCCTTGGTGTCATCGAATGCCTGTAGCAGCTCTTGCCGGCGGTCGTAGCCACCGGCAGCGGCCACGGCCACGGCCACGGCGACTTTGGTCATGGACATAGTGTATATGAATATGAGTTACGTGGGGGCGTGGCGCCTCCGAGTGAGGATACTGAGGAATGACCGAGTCTGGGACAGGGCAGGTGGCAAGTAAGAAGATCGCGTTATAAGAACATATATATAGAATTATAGATTATAGATGCAGTGATGCGTTTACTACCTGCTGGGCGGCTGGGCGGCAATGATGATTCGCTGCTAGGGATTACTGATTACTTCTTGGTACAAATTGTTTTTTTCCTTAATTAATTAGTCAAGCTGAGAGAGAGAGAGAGAGAGAGAGAGAGAGCGCCCTGCGCTAAAGGAGTAGCTCTAAGCGACGTCCCTTGACAGTGACTTTTGCAGTGTATATATATTTGAAACATAATTGTTAATATTAATTTTTTATAAACTTAATTTAATTTAAAATAGTTTGATTTAGACCAAAACTAGAATTTGCATTTCTCTTGGGACGGAGATGATATGATACTATCGTCCTATCTTTCCACTCAACAATTAGACCAGTGAGGGGAAATTTTCTATCACTGATTCATTTCTAAAAAAAAGGAATAAACAATTGTCGCTGAATATCAGCAGCCCGCTATGAAGCAGTTGTTTTCAATCAAATCTTTTTTGATACAATTCAAACGGCAAAAGCACCAAGAGCCTATTAAAGGCACACACACACCTATATATGCTTGGTGAATATCTCCATCATAGTTGTTTCCCCATTCAATAAACGACAAGCCCACCGTCGTGCAAACATTCCTTACGTAATTTTTTTTTTCTAAATTTGGCTGATTCATTAATCGTTTGACAAATCGTTAGAAACAATTACAAAAATATCATCAGGGATGGAGCTTGTAATTAGTGCCTCGCCTTCAATACAATTGTAACCTAAACCCACCAAAGCATGAGCAGCTTTATTGCCATCTATACCAAGAAAATTACACTTAAAAACATTAAAATTGGAGCTAGATAATGACTTGAGTTCTTCAATCAATCCCCCTTCTAGCTGGGCGAACATCAAAGCCTTGAACCTGTACAGCTTGCTGAACATTTAGTGCATCAGTCTCCCAAATTAACTTGGCAATACCCAAATAACTCGCCACTTACGCCTTGCAGACAAGCGATCAGCTCAGTGTGGAATGCACTTAGGGCGTTGTTGATCTTTCCACAACCTGACATCACCACCTCCCCATCGCGAATACCCAACTCCCACGTTTGGTTTCCTGAAAGAACGAGGCATCACAATTTAATTTTAAAAAGCCCTCACGTGGCTTACTCCACTTTACTCTTGGTGTAGTTCTCGGTACCTTTTTGGAGAACTCTGAACCTGTGTTATTTCATTAGCATAGATTCTAATCAACCGTGCTAGTTGCTCAGCTTGCTGACCTTGGGAACAAAATAAACGAGTTCAATATATAGCTCTGAAGATAACAATAACATACATATATTAGAATCTTTAGATAACATTGTACTCTTTGACTCTATAAATATTAAAATCTCACACTGTGGGAGTCTTTCCCATAGTTTTTGCAGTAAAGAAAATAACTTTTGTTTATTCCTTCAATCAATCTCCAAATAAATGGGCTATATTATGTGGCGGTCTTAAACAAAAGTAACTTGAACTGTTATCAAATAAAACATGAAACATGCAGTCTAGGTATTGGATAGTTTCATTTTTGCTACAAAAGTAAGCAACACTCGATCACTCTCATTCCAAATTCACTTAACTAAATCATCATGGTGGCTAACGTTACACCTTTAGTTAAGAACCAAACAAAGATCATAACTTTAAGAGAGGGAATTTTAGCTGCCACAACCACAAAATATTTACTATTTTGTAGCAGCATGTTCCTATTGGTATAATGTTTATACATTGACTGTACCATAAAAAACACCATATGTTTTGTAAGATTCCTATGCTCATCAAGTGTACATTCACAATTTTTGCCACCATTTCATCCCACTTGGTTAATTGATTTGCCCTCCGAGTGACGGAGAGTGAGTCAGGGATAGGGAAGGTGACATAGGATAATAAGTATTTCTTTTGTTCTAAAATATAAGTCGTTTTAAATTTTTTTATATATTTTTTGCTATGTATCTGGATTTTTTAAGTAATGCTATGTATCTAGATATAATAATATGTCTAGATATATAACAAAATAAATAAAGCAAAAAAATCAAAACAACTTATAATTTTGAACCGAGAGAGTACATGAATAGATACACATACCATCTATATGTTGTATATGCTATGCAAGTTTAGTAGCTGATTAGTCGTTGGTAAAAAAAAATGTGTTTTTATTTTCTGACTCAAGGTTGTGTGTGAGAAAGAGAGCACCCCGTGCTCAAATAGTAGTTTTTAAGTGACGTCCCTTGACTTTCGGTAAAAATTGTCTATAAGTGTTAAAGTCTACTTCTTAGAATTCTTCTCTTGGAACATTGAGAAGCTTTCCTCTGTCCAATTGCAGCTGCTCTCTCTGTCTTGAAAAGAAGAATATAGTTGTAGCTGCAATGTTAAATCAAACTACTTTGGAGAAATATATAAGCACCCTACACTAAAAGCAATACTCACTCAATTCTAGTAGAATATAAACATACAATTCAAGATTTGAACGACTCAATGTATACATTTAATTAAAGTTGAGTACATTTGACTTCTTGATACGCAGAACGACAGTTAAAAAGGTACGTGAAAAGTAGACTGTCGTAGACATCTGAGCTGTATACAATTGTTAGTTTCACGGGAAGAAAACTGGTAGGTGGAACATCGCCACTTCCACTCCTTCACTTCAATTGGATTCCCATCACTTCAATTGGATTCCCACGTGTATAAGTTACTCCTAGCACACAAATTAAACGTGAATCCGATAAATATCAGGAGCGCATTTGATAACGTGACTATCATGAACAGCAAGGGAGTGTCTAGGGACTTTGTGGGCGGTTGACTAGGAACAGTAGTTATGCTAAAAAACAATATAATTTCACTTTTTTTTTACCATAAACAGTCCTATCGACATCAGTCCTTTTCTTTACCCATATACTTAATTGTGAAAATTTCCGTCAGCCTAATCTGTCCGCCCGCCCAATCTGTCCGCCCTGTGCTAATGGTGTCCGTGTTTGCCTCTTCCACGATGCCAGATTTATCTACTGATTTTTTTCAAAAAAAAAACGCCAGAAAGTTGTTCCTTCCGATGTAGGCGTCGACCCTCTTTCTTCGGTTCCTGAACGTATGAACCCTTTCTCCCGTTCGATCTTAAATGCCATGCTTTTCGATGAGGTCCAAAAATAGAAATAGAAATTGGAATATAAATCAGCCAAAATAAGAATAGAGATTACGCAACCGTATAATTGTATAAATTAGGCCAAACAAAATAAAAAGAAAGGAAGCCATGTGAATCTATATCAATAACTTTCATTGTCCTATTTTTTGGCAATGGAGTGCAAGTCGCTGCTATGTTACATTTATTTTTTTAGTTTCTTTTTCTGTTTTGTTTTTAAGTACCTGTTAATTTTAAAATAAATCACAAAATAGATCATACATGCTAAATGTTGGGTTAACAAATAATTCTACTTTCTACATCTTTGAGCCATTATTGTCCCTTCACTAAAAAAAAAGGATTCTCACTACTAAGTTATTGGTAGAGTTTTTATTACGAAGTAACTTAGGGGTGTTTGGTAGGACTCCTTCTGAGGGGAGCCGGAACCACAGGAGGAACCACACCTCTTCTCCTAGAAAATGTTTGGTGAGATTCTTCTGGAAGATTCTTCTGGAAGAGTCCGAGCCAGAAGAAGCCCTATCAAAGCGGTCATATATTCTATCCAATGTGTAATTAATATCAAAGAGAGAAATTCTTTCCCACCTAAAATTTTATCTAGCCTCTCACATTTGGCTTTTTGATTGATGATCTTGACTGTTGTTTTTGGTTCAGACTCAGCTTGACTGTTTTTTCTCTAGACTCTAAACACCACCCTAAGTTAGTTCGTGATAAATATGAAATCTTAAAGCGTTCCTTGCAGTTTTTGTTCGATTTTGGACAATTTGTAGTTTAATTTAATCTAAATAAATATGAAATATTGAACAATTTGTAGTTTGATCAGTCTAAATATATGTACCTCCATAATCCCTGGCAAGGGTATCACCATGTGGAGGCAAAGGTATCGCCATGTGGAAAATTGAAAGTTACCTATCATAATCATTGACAGACATATCTATTCTTAGGGGAGGACATGATTGTAGCATAGTGGTTGCCCCCGTGGTTGTATAGTCAGCTTGCTCGGGCTTGATTCCTACGTGGTATGAACCAGGATGTTACATATCTTTTTTTTCCTAGAGGAGAGAAATCATGTGTACAACTACAATAGTGTGTGTAAGTTGTGGTTGATAGGTGTGTTTTGTGTTCGCTTGGGTAGTACCATCTGTGTTTGAGCTCTTACGCGATATGCCAATGCTTCTAGCGGTGTTTAGAAAAAAAACGATTAATCCTTAACACGTTGTCAACTAATATTTTGTCAACTTTAATTAGAGATTATAGTCATCGTTTACATGCTCATTTGATAGTTTTTTCTCTCCCGTTGCAATGCACGGGTATTTTTGCTAGTTTCTATAAAGTATGATTAGCGATCGCGTTAGTCTTCTCTTGGATATGACGTGAATTGTTTTTTTTTCTTTGAGACCGACCCAAGGAGTAATTACCAGAAGGATAACTTTATTTACTAATTTGTTTCTACATCACCTCTCTCTCTCTCTCGTGCCATGCCCTTTTGCTTTTGGTCATTTGCGTCTGTGAAGCATGTGTAATTTTTTTTTGGGACGGAAAATGATATGGTTACTGTCGGACGATGATGCTGTGAAAGCATGCGTGATATTTTTGGTAGGACTGAAAATGAGGGTTACTGTCGGATGATATGCTTGATGCATATGGCGTATATGTGCATGGTCACCTTGGAATTAATCCATCGATGTTGCTACATGATTGGAATCAATAAACTGTAGGCTGTTGCTACATCCAAATTTGGTCCCAAAAATATGGTCTCTTATGCAGCAGTCAGCTGTACCTGTACCTGCTAGCGATAAGATTCTCTATGCCCACTGTGATGATCGAGACGCTAATTTTTTTATATTTTTTATGAGATTCTAATTCTATGACCACTACGAGCCTATATGACCGTGCCACTGGCTAGCAGCAGCAAATTTTACAGCCTCTTTTGCTGGTCCCAATTAGAGCATATCCTGTTGCCACATTGTAAGCTTTGCGCTCCCAATGTTGCCCGTCTACTTCTGCTAGCACTAGCAGATATGTCAGCATCTCATCTTTTTGCGGGCAGCGCACTCAACCGGACGGCATTTTGTCAAAAAAAAAAAAAAACCGGATGGCCATGAACCACGTGTAAATAACAGAAATATACAGCTAGCTTCGTACGAGCTGCGATGGCTCAGGAGAACAATCTTACATTTAGAAGAATATATAATAATTTTAGGTTCAGGTGAATGGTATTTCATAGTATTCTGTCCAGTATTAGAAAATGAGAACATTTTATGTATGACAGGAACAATAAAATCAGAGGAAAACTTCTACCTACCTCAATATATTGTCTTAGTCTAATTTTCCTTCTCAAACTTCAAAATCAGAATACTTACTCCCTAAATTATCAAAAACCATTCAAATTTTCTCTCTATCCTGGTATGGAGTTGTTTTGACGGCGATTTTGTCATTTCTAAGTTAAAAGATTCAATAAAGTACTTGATAAGGATTTTTAGACCACAGAGAATGTCCATAAGATTATTTTTTTTAAAGAAAAAGGTAGTGGTAGGTTGGGATACAGCAAATAAAAAAATATCTAAAGCTCGTGAAAAACATAATTAGAAACAGCAAAATCTAGGTTTAGCTCTATGAAAATGGATTACATCCGAAAAAAACCTATAAAATTCTGAAAACATTATAATCAATGTGTAAAAATGTTTTTAAAACTTTCTTGGCAAAAATAGGAGATGCAATCAATATAAATGCAGCATACATTACCACTGAATGCACCCATGCTATCCATTTATGGTAGTTGCATATTCTGTTTTTTTTTGTTGCAGAAAGCTTCTAAAACAAACCTACATATCAAATATAATATTTTGAGTGTGTTCTATATTTTTCTTCATATTTTTTCGAATTTTCTACATTCGAGTCTTATCTCTTTCTGTAGAGCCCAATGTGCGTTTAACATCATGTTTGTTGTAGTCGGTTTCTAATGTAGCTAATCCAGCAACCCTGAGCACCCTCTGTTGTGTGGGATTGCGCTCCATGATTTGTTATCCAAGTTTTGATGAACAATTAGTTAACTTACAGGACTAGAGGTTGTGTGATTATTAGATATCACTATTGACATTGCAATCCAGAATACAGACCTAATTATTTTCTGTTTTCACACTTTTGTAGTTTGTCAGTTCTCACTCATCAATACTTTTCTTCTATCAATTGAAAATGATGCATCACATCATGTTCAATACAATACAAAGAGTGTCACACAAAGAGTGTTGCACAGTTAAAGAATATCTTAGAGCACATCAATAACGTCGATGGTAGTAGATATTTACATCGGCAGCAGCACAAATATCTTAGAGCAATACAAGCCAGAGGTAGCAAGTAGCAGTATTCAGGAACAGGGTATATTCCCATTATGGGAATGGGACTAACTCGACCTACATCACAGACTTTGTTCTGGTTATTGAGCTCCAATCATCAGCCGGCGGTATATAATGTTGCGGTCACAGATAAGGAAGTGCAGTGTCCAGAACTCGAGATGGAGCTCCAACCTAGCTTCCACACGCCATGCACTCTTCCCGGTTGTTCAAAGAACAGACCATTTGTGCCATTTTAGCTTCTACGTCTTCCTCTGTGGGCTTTCCATTACTCACCTGCATATGCAAGTGGTTTTCAAGGTGAGTCGTGTTTTAGTAACCTCAGGAAAAATATTGTACGACTAAAGGAAAGAAATATACCCCATTCCCGTTCTCCTTTAGAAGTGTGGTATCAACTGTAAACTTGATCGCATCAGCAGCAGCTCGTGTGCGTAGATAGTACATTCCAGTTTTCAGGCCCTGGCATTGAACAAGATTAGAAAAAACAAGCCACTAGTTTTACAGTTGCTGTGACGGCTGGAGGTTCAATACCTTGGACCAAGCATGGAAGTGAAGTGATGTTAGCTTCCCAAAGTTTGCTTGCTCCATGTGGACATTGAGGCTCTGGCTCTGGTCAATATAGCATCCGCGGTCAACCGCCATATCAACTAAAGTTTTCTGCTTGATCTCCCAAACAGTCCTGGTGCAAATTTTGTATATAAACTTTAGATGCTCAAATAGTAACTGAGTCATAGAAAATAATGGCATCTGGTTGAAATACATACTTGTAGATTGCTTTAAGATCATCTGGGATTTCTGCTATCTTTTGGACAGAACCATCATCGTATATTATCTGGTTTTTCAGAGTAGGAGTCCAAATGCCCATTTCAGTCAGATCATGAAGAAGATGCTTGTTAACCACAACAAATTCACCACTGGAAGAAAAATAGAAAGATTAATCATATATGCACATGTAGGTCAGAATGTAAACACTCTAAAGAGAAGTATTGTAACAGACCTTAGAACACGTCGACTGTATATATTAGACGTGTAGGGTTCAAAACACTCATTGTTGCCAAGAATCTGGCTAGTGGAAGCAGTGGGCATTGGAGCAACAAGAAGAGAATTTCTTATCCCAACTTTAGAAATGGTCTCCCTTAGAGATGGCCAGTTCCATCTGTTAGATGGCACTACATCCCACATGTCAGGTTGGAGAATGCCCTACAAAGCAGGTAGAGAACATATAAGGTTGATGCATACTTGTTAATGAAAAAAAAAAGAATTCTTCATCATGAATCAATATCACTAAACACTAGGCATATAAGTAATTGAAAAGGGGAAAGCCTGTTGAGGAAAACCTTGCTGACAGGGCTCCCTTCATATGTTTCATAGGGACCTTCTTTAGCAGCAAGTTCAGCAGAAGCTTTCAGAGAATGATAGTAGATAGTTTCAAATATATCCTTATTCAACTGTTGAGCCTGAAAAAAGATACCATTTGTTACATATATCAGCTAATTGCATAATGGAACAGGTAGCCAATGCTAAGTTAAGGAGAAATTGGAAAGTACCTCTGGCGAATCAAATGGCATGCCCAATAATATGAAAGTATCTGCCAGGCCTTGAACACCTATGCCAATTGGCCGGTGCCGCATATTTGATCTCTTTGCTGTCTCGACGGGATAATAATTAATGTCGATAATTTTGTTAAGATTGTAAGTAACAGTTGAGGTGACCTGCCAAAATAAAAATGTATCAGAACATTCATCAACATAGGTCAGATTAGAAGATCTAAGATGAATAGGATCTGAACAAACCTCAGCTAGCTTCTCAAAATCAAAATATCTATTTTTTGAATCATTGCTACCCACAAGCTTAGATGGGTGGGACTCTAAAGGAACACCCTGTAAAACGAGTTTATTATATGGTGCATCAGAATCAAACCTGAAATGATTGACTTGACCTTTAGGACTGATGAGATATACCTTTTCACGAACGAAACGAGGTAAAGCAATAGATGCTAGGTTGCAGACAGCAGTTTCAGTAGGGCTTGTAAACTCAATTATCTCAGTGCACAAGTTTGACGATTTGATTGTGCCCAGATTCTGCTGATTACTTTTCCTATTGCAAGTATCCTGCATACAGTTAATAGTCATTGCAACAAATCCTAGTCTGATAGTTAACAGTGGACAATTTTTTCCCCTCAAAAAAAAAACAGTGGACAATTTTGGAAAAAGAGACAAATTAGAAGGTATTCCTATTTGGCTACCAAATGTACCTTGTAAAGCATATATGGTGTACCAGTCTCTATTTGTGCCTTCAAAATATCAAACCAGAGGGTCTGTGCTGGAACAACTTTCTTTGCCTTGCCCTGAAACCAGAAAACAAGGTTACTAAAGCGCGTTCCCATTTCAATATAGCATAATTACAAATACAGCTTTCACTTTTTAGCTTACTTGGCTCTCATATTTCTTGTACAAATTATCAAACTCCTCACCCCAGCAATCAGCCAACCCTGGAGCTTCATTAGGGCAAAATAATGACCATTCTCCATTATTCTGGACTCTTTGCATGAATAGATCAGGAACCCACAGTGCATAGAAAAGATCCCTTGCACGATTTTCCTCCTGTTAAAATATTGTTCATAGCAGGTGAGCAGATGATACTATGTTAACATAAGTTGAGTGGATCTTTTCCATGCTAGCCACTCACAAGTTTAGTGGATGATACTATGTTAGACACAGATAGCAGGCAAAGCACGGTACACTTATTCCATGATAGCAGCATGCGGACTAAAATATCAAGAAGTTTAGATATCATGCAGAAATAAACTAGAGTAACTGTCTCTACAAGACATTAGCTTGAATAAAAGCTAAGACTTGAACAACCATATACAAGACAACACTTGGCACAGGTAAGGAATCAATTTTAGGTGCAGGAATCAAGATAACAGTAAGCATATATAAATTAATTAAAGACTAATGGTCGAGATTTTACCTTCCCATGGTTCTTTCTCAGATCAAGGAAGTCAAAAATATCAGCATGCCAAGGCTCCAAGTATACAGCAAATGCACCTAAGTTTTGGAAGCTTGTAAGAACTACTGAAGACAATGAACTAAAAGTGAAAATGGCGAAAAATTGTACCCTTTCTTTTGCCACCACCCTGATCAACATAGCGAGCAGTATCATTGAAGACACGTAACATAGGAACAATTCCATTTGATGTTCCATTTGTTCCTCGAATATAACTCCCAGTAGCACGAATGTTATGAACTGAGACACCAATTCCTCCAGCAGATTTGCTTATTACAGCACACTCCTTCAGGGTTTCATAGATTCCCTCAATGCTGTCATCTTTCATGCATATAAGAAAACAGCTGCTTAACTGCATCACAGAAAAGGCGGCAGTAATTAAACAATTTCATAACCCACGCTGATATCATCTGGCACGAAAAAAAGACAGTACTTGGGGCCTCGGTGTGCCAGCGTTGAAAAGGGTCGGTGAAGCATGTGTGAACCAGCGCTGGGACATCAGATGGTACGTCCTGATGGCAGACTCAATGTCTTCCTTGTGTATCCCCACTGAAACCCTCATCAGCATGTGCTGTGGCCTTTCAACGACCTTCCCGCCAAGCTTCAAGAGGTAAGACCTCTCCAGAGTTTTGAAGCCAAAGTAATCGTAGTCGAAATCCCTGTCATAAATTATCTCACTGTCCAAGCGAGCAGCATTCTGAAATGTAACAGCAGTTGGAGCCATGTGAGAGACGATTTAACAGATTTACTGTAGGAAATAAACAACGTTATAAAAAACAAGGGATGGAACAGTAAATTTAACTGCCAGAAACAGACAAACACTATCTAGACAGTTGCCCTGTCAGAAATGTGTCAGAAGCTATCAGGATCTCACCTTCATGATGATTTCATAAACATCTTCAGCGACCAGAGGAGCCATGAGCCCAGATCTCTCGTTGAAGTGCATGTACATGTCCTTAATCCTGCATCCACAACAGCCACATCCCAACTCACAACCCAATCCAACGAATCCAGCCTTCCTCCTGCCGCTACGAATGAATGACTAAATGAAATTGAACCAAAGTCAGGCGTTTCTTACGTCTCCGAGAAGGACTTCTTTGTGTTCTTGTGCAGGTTCGACACAGCAATCCTCGCGGCCAGCTTCACGAATCAGGACAGAAAACAGGGGCAGCAACCAACCGCACGTCAGGACAAGGAAGCCAGACAGAGAGACAGGAGAGCAGAAACCAAAGGGGGGAGTTGAGGGTTTCGCGGTGTGTTCAGTGCTCACCGATGCGTAGTCGGGGTGGGACGCGGTCATGGCGGCGGCGGTCTCGGCGGCGAGCTCATCGAGCTGGCTGGTGGTGACGCCCTTGTACACCCCCGCGCACACCTTCTGCGCGACGAGTACCGGGTCGCAGTGGTCCTGGCTGAGGCCGTAGCTGAGCTTCTTGAGGCGCGCCGTGATCTTGTCGAAGTGCACCGTCTCCTGGCGCCCGTCCCGCTTGACCACGTACATCTTCCCGCGCCGGCGAGGACTCCCGTCGAACACCTGGTGCGCACGCACTCGCGCCCAAACCACCACCACGCCGCCGCCGGGACGAGGACGAGGCGAGCAGAGGATTGGGTGGGGGGCAGGGATGGGATGGAGGCGGGTAGGGTTTGGGCGCGGATTTTAACACCTTCCCCGCGCGGAAGAGGCGAGGAGTAATGGAGCGGAGCTGGAGGTGGTGGTGGAGGATTTTCTCTTTTTTTTTTTTTTTTTGGTTGCGCGGTGGGGAAGAAAATGTTTGTTTTGGGTTTGGCGCGCGGGGGCGGGAGGCGTTTCCCGCGCGGATTTTGGCGTCGTGGAGCGCGGGTGGGGTTGGTGGGCGGCACAGAAACCGACGTGCGGGTCCAGATGTCAGTCGGTCGGTCGGTCGGTCTGGTCCAGCATGTCACAGAAGGGACGGCACACGAATCGATCCGCGCTGCGACGGCTCACGAGCCGGCACGTGGGCCCTCGATGTCAGTGCAACGGCGCCTTCTGCGGTTGCGGGCTGGACGGCTGGTACGCTGCCAGGTTTTGAGAGGGCGGCGTGGACTTTCGGGGGCAGCCATGTGATTGGTTGGTCCGGACTGCCACGTCAGTGGGAGGCATTCGATTCTTGTTCTTCCGTGCAGCGTGCAGGGGAAGGAAGACTCGGTGTGAGGTGACGCGACGGCCGAGGATGCTCGCTGTCCGGCAACGGCAGCCGTTGTTGAGATCCGAAAGCCGTGCCGGCGTCGTGCTCGTGCGCCCTGAATTCGAAATCGAGAGAGGAAATCGTACGGGAGAAGGGAGCGGGAAGCCGGGAACGTGTACGAATTCTTTACTCGGCCTTGTGGGCTTATTTGTCTGCTGGGCCGCGTTAGCAGCCTGATGGGTCTGCGCCCGGGCGTGGACAAAGCAGAGATTTTGGCCCGTTTCACCAGCCAGCTCTTAAAAGAGCAACTTGTAGGCCCATATGCCACTTTGGGAAAACAGTTTTTTTTTAAAAAAAAAATAGCAAAACTGTTCCTCGAGGGGGGTGGTGTGGGGGTGAAATCACTGAAAACATGTTTGGAACGCCTGATGTCTTGTGTTTTGGAGAATCAATTTCCAAATATTATTTTTTGTGATGGGTGCTATCTCTTTTCTCTTTTAAGAACAGAGAAGAAGGGAGTTATTATCAGGCTCCTCATCAAGATATGCACACAGCCATTAAACTTGGGCAAGGTTCAAATTGACACTAATGGCAATGGCACATGCACCAAAGATGGATATCTTATTAATTTGGTTTTGGAAAATCGCTGGTATGTTGCTCGTGAACAAAATGCTTGAGTACGAAGACAAGAACCATGTGCTGGAACAACTCACAAGTTCTTGATACAAGAGTACCATATTATTCAGTATAAAAGTTGGGTACTAACTAGAAAATGAGGAAAATTCAAGGCCGGAAGCCAATTTTATGGACCTAGAAATAGCATTTTGGAAGTAGAGGGACTTAGTTGACACCTCAAGCAACTTTATCCAAATATGATGCGATCCGTGGATTCCCGGAGCTAGCCCTCTAACCAACCGAGTTATTTCCCCAGCTTTCAATTGCTAAAAACAGTTTCGTCCTTAGAAAATGGATGTTCTGTGACTTTTTTGGCGCACACATGCTATATGCTTATGCTAATGTTGTTTTGTTGTGAGAGAAAAACATTATCGACCTGATATGTTTAATAAGTTGGAATCCTGCCCTCTCACACTATATTTCTGAAAACAAACCGGAACCACACGCATAGCGGCAGCCGAGTCCTGACGCCAAGAACATGCATACCAGAGAGAGCACAGAAGAAAATACCGCAACACAAATTATTTTAGACATGCTGCTAGTAGCTAGCTTGCACACATCATGGCAAATTGGCAATAGGAACTAGGAAGCACCATGCATGGCGCGTACACATCAGCGGTAGCCGCTGATCTCCCTCGCTCACTCATCTCAGTCGTAGAGCGGCGGGCACTGGAAGCCCGGCGGCACGTGCTTGCCGCAGGTGATGAGCAGGTTGAGCGCGACGGGGAGGTAGAAGTTGATGCTGAGCAGGCGCAAGCGGAGGCTGGTGCAGAGGCACAGCGCCGCGTCCAGGTCCGCGACGCCCTGCACCAGCGGGCAGCACTTGGCCCTGGCCTCCTGCCCGATCACCAGGTGGAGCAGCCCGCTCAGCACGTCCACGCACGCGTTCAGCTTCAGGGTGTCGATCGGGCACGTCCGCGGCGCCGGCGGCGTCGGCGGCACGTACGGCGGGACGTTGGGCGGCGTCCGTGGAACGTACGGAGGGTTGCACGGCGGCTTGTGGCAATGGTGGGGCGGGCAGTTGTGGCCGCCGCCGCAGCCGGAGCCGCCGGGGGAAGGCCACGTCGGCGGCGAGCCACCGCCGGGCGCTGGGTACGACGGGTGGTGGCAGTGCCCGCCACAGCCGGGCGTGGTCGGGGGGCAGTTGCTGCACGCCAGCGAGCTGGCGGGGTGCAGGAGGACGGTGGCGGCGAGGAGCAGGAGAACGGGAGCTGAGGTGGAGGTGGCCATTGCGCCGGGTCAACACAGAGACGATGGCCGTGACTGGCTCTGTCTCTGTGCACACTACTGCAGCACAAGTTTGCTTTTATAGTCCTAGTCACATCTAATACTTGGATGACAATTAAGAGTACTAAATATAGACTAACTTCATAAATGAAGACTATTTTAAATATAGACTAATTATAAAACTAATTTCATAAATGATGGCTAATTCACGAGATGATCTATTAAGTCTAATTAATCCATGACTAGTGAATATAATAGCATAGTAAACATATGCTAATCATAGATTGACTAGGCTTAATATATTGGTCTCGAGAATTAGTCACGACTTACTTAATTAGTTTTATAATTAGCTCATATTTAGTCCTTCTAATTGACATCCAAATATCCTATGTGACATGGACTAAACTTTTAGATCGTGGATCCAAACACGTCCCTCTGCGCGATGGCAAATCTCATAAGTTCCAACCCGGATGCACGATTTATCAACACTAATCATGGATTCATATTCGCGTCTTCTCAATTCCCTCTTCATTGACATGTGTTTCTGCTTGCCAAGTAAAATGCATTTACGAATCTTAACAAAATGCATGCGCGAATCTTAACACAAAAGTGGAAATCTCCTGGCAAATGTTTTGAATTTTCGTAGATTATAGGAAAATTGTTCTCGGAGGGGAAAATCATTGAAAACGTATGTGCAAGTGCAACACCTGTGGATCAACTTCCGAACATTATATTTTTATGATGGGAGCTATCTTTTTTTTTTATTTTATTTTGAGGAGAAGGGGGTTATTGTCAGGCTCTCCATCAAAGATGTACACAACCATTTTGTATTAAACTTGGTCAAACTTCAATTGACAATGGCAATGATACATGCACCAAAGATGGGTGCCTTCCCTCGTTAAAGAATTAAGGCGAAGACAACCGGCATATATGTGTTCTCACATCGAGGATTTGCTCTATTCACAACTTCTTAATCTGCCATCTTCAATGCAAAAACATGGGTACACCGTACACACGACACATGATCGTCAAACATTTTGATAGCTGTGGAATGAACGAGGTGTTCCTGCCACGAGGTCACATTTATATATAAAAAAAACTAACACATTTGATCACATAAAATCTGTTGGATAACTAGATTTTTTTAGAAAAGGGATGGATAACTAGATACCTCCTATTTTTCTTTTAACCTTTTTATGATGGAAGCTATCGTCTTTTTCTCTTTTGACAAGAAGGGGGCAAGCTTCAAATGACACATGCACCAAAGATGGATATCTTGTTAATTTGGTTTTAGAAAATCGCCTGCGTGTTTATCGTGAACAAAATGCCTGCGTATGAAGACAAGCAGCGTGTGTTCTCGTCTCAAAGAGACCTGCTATACTCACAGGTCTGCCATATTCAGTGTAAAAATTGGGCATTCACTAGAAAATTGATGCTCTATGCCTTGTTTTTCTTTTGGCGGAAATATGGTATATGCCTATTGTGATGGCCAGTAACCATTTTGGCTACCTTTTGTGTGCCAATCACATGCATACCTTCTACCTCGCTCAAACTCGCAACTGTAATGAAAACCACAAGGCAGTAACACATTGAGACAATCGCCAAGCATAGGAAGCTGTGGAATGAACCAAATAACAAGGTGTTCCTGCCACCTCACACATAATATTTCTGAAGACGAACCGGAACCAAATACGACCCCGCTGTGTGCATGACAGGAGCAACATGATAGACATCGATTGATCGATTATGCAAGGCACACTCTTGGGAGATCGAGAAGTTTCCGATCGATCCCGAGTCCTGACGACAAGCAATCCATTACGCATACTCGAGAACAACAAAGAAACTACGACACAAATGGAAAACATGCTGCTAGTAGCTAGATAGGATAGCTCGCACACGATGCCATCACACATCTTGGTAGTATATAACCTAGTAGGAAGCGCTGTGCATGGCGCGTATAGAAGTATTGACCTGCCGGTGATCTCCCTCGGTCGCTCAGGCTCAGTCGTAGAGCGGCGGGCACTGGAAGCCCGACGGCGGGTGCTTGCCGCAGGTGATGAGCAGGTTGAGCGCGATGGGGAGGTAGATGTTGATGCTGAGCAGGCGCAAGCGCAGGGTGGTGCAGAGGCACAGCGCCGCGTCCAGGTCCGCCACCCCCTGCACCAGCGGGCAGCACTTGGCCCTGGCCTCCTGCCCGATCACCAGGTGGAGCAGCCCGCTCAGCAAGTCCACGCACGCGTTCAGCTTCAGGGTGTCGATCGGGCACGTCTTGGACGCCGGCGGCGTCGGTGGAACGTACGGCGGCGTCGGCGGGACGTAGGGCGGGACGTACGGTGGCACGTAGGGCGGCGACGGCCGAGGAGTCGGCGGGACGTACGGCGGCACGAACGGCGGCGACGGCCGAGGCGTCGGCGGGACGTACGGTGGCACGTAGGGCGGTGACGGCCGAGGCGTCGGAGGCACGTACGGCGGGTTGCACGGCGGGCAGTCGTGGTGGTGCTTGGGCGGCTTGCCATGGTGTGGCGGGTGGCCGTGGCCGCCGCCGGAGCCGGAGCCCGGGGAAGGCCACGTCGGCGAGCCGCCACTGCCGGGCGCTGGGTACGACGGGTGTCCGCCGTGCCCACCACCACTGCCGGGCGCGGTCGGGGGACAGTTGCTCGTCCCCGCCAGCGAGCTGGGGAGGAGCAGGAGCCCGGCGGCGGCGGCGAGGAGCAGGAGAACGGGAGCTGAGGTGGAGGTGGCCATTGCGCCGGCTCAACACAGCTACGACGGCCGTGAATGGCTGTGCACACCGCAGGGCACGTCTCCTTTTATAGATCGAGGAGCGTCACTGCGGGCGCAGGGCTACTAGCGTTTCGTTGTGATGACGACGACGACGACGACGACGAGGTACCTCTGCGCTCTGGACTGGACCTCTTGTGCACGATGGAAATGGAAATGGAAATTTCAGAGGTGCCATGGCATTGCCAACGCCAACGCGCTGCACGATTTGTCAACACTAATTAATCATGGTTGCGAACTTGATGCGTCCTCCCAATCTCATCTTCATTGCCACGTGATACTGGCTCACCGAGGAAACTGCATGCACGACGGGCCGACGAGCGCCACGTGTTGGCCGCGCAGCATGCACGGGGCGCGCGGCACCTGGCGACCGAGGACGCGCGCGCAAGGCGCCAACGGCCGGGGGCTCACGGGCCGGCAGTGGCGCAGAAGCGTCCGCTTCCAGCCGAAGCCAAGCTCTATCCCTGTCCCGCCGGGCGGGCGCGTGCTTCCGTGCTTTGCTCGGGCGGAACATGGCATGGCGAGGTGATAGCGCGGGGACCGATGCGCTCGAGACCTCTTCGGTAACGGCGGGCGCGCCCGTGACCCTGCCGCCGGGTCACGCGCGTACCCTTATCGATCGATGGCCTTCCTAGTCTCGGTCATCGTCGTTTCCTTCTGTTTCCATGTGCGGACGACGCGGCGACGTCCTCGTGATGGCGCAGTGATGTGTTCCCTTTGCATTATCCTGGCTAAATGCTGCATGGATATGACACGCTGCCCAGCCGAATTCAGCAATCTAGACAGAGCGACGAAACGCAGGAGTCACAGGATTTCAAACTTTTCCAAGGTTGATTGATGATGATGCACGACAGCTGTAGAGGGTCAGTTCCTTCCTCTTGTTTACTCCTGTAACTTTCAGATTTACTCGAGAGATCAGCTGCGGATTTTTGTTAGGGTTTGGGTTGCTGGTTTAGCACTGGGATCAGAGCACTGCCCATAATGTAATCGAGAGATGAGCTGCGGATTCTGTTAGTGTTTGGGTTGCTGGTTTAGCACTGGGTTCAGAGCACTGCCGATGATGATGTATGACCGACTGAATCCAGTCTGTTTCAGAGGCCGTGCACCTCAACATTGTCCCGGCTGGGCTTGAATTCCTGGATATACGGTGGAGCAAGACTGTTAAAATGTATGTAAAAATGATACCCTAAGCATTATGGAAACAGAGCAAATGTATAATCACAATATAACACCTGCACCTTTCCCCTGAAAAGAAAAAAAATGCGAACAACTGCACACGATCTACTCACCCAAAGCTAAACATCAGACACCATTAAGATTACTAACCTGTGGGTGTACACCAGCCATTATCTGCGGTACCTGTACCCCCGTCAGAACTTAAAAATGATCATTATATATATAATTATTACATGCTGCATGTTGCAACCAGACACATCGTTATCTCGCTTTGCCAACCAGCCAGCCAGAGTGTGATCGACCTGAGCGAGACCATCTGGCGGTGTCACATCTCCAGGTATCGGCAGTCAACATCAAAGCTAATCTTGCTATACAATTAAACCAAACAAGCATCCAGCAACCAGAAGCACACCGCTCTTCTTACAGCAGAACCAGCTGTCATCTATGCACCTTTCCTGTTATACAAAGTAAATTGCAGTGAGCTTCAATTCTTTTTAGAATCAATGAGCTTCATTAGTCATCTTGGATGATGCTTCCAGAACTGCACTGTGATAATGATGAACTCGTAAAGAGCAGTTTGTTCATGTGCTACTCACCGCGCTGAGTTGAGCGAGGCCTTGGCGATGCAGATGCCATGTCATTTAGATCTTGTAATGGTGTGAGTTGCTTGACAACTTCATCCATCAATGGACGAGACTTGCTATCACGGGCAAGGCAATAGTGGCAGATCTGAGCAACTTTTTGCACCCCTTTGACAGAGTAGTTCAGTCCCAAGCGAGGATCTACGAGCTGATAGAACCTTCGCCGATCATTTAGGTAAGGCCTCGCCCATGCAACCAGGTTCTGCTCCCCTGTAGGTCGCTTCTTGTCCATTGATCTTCTTCCTGTCAACATCTCGAGTAGCACAACTCCGAAGCTATAGACATCACTCTTAGATGTCAAGTGCCCTGAAAACAGTACACATGACATGAGTAACAAAACTTGACATATCAACTGCTTAAAGAAAGAACCATAAACTAACACATTTTGTTAATCTTTTTCAGCTTTCATCAGGTAAGGCATAAAAATCCTGTGCAAAGAATACCACGGGATGCATATAGAAGCTATCGTCACGTGCATTAGCATAGAAGTATGTGAAATTCCTAAGATTATGGTTAGTCAAACAAATTGAAACAACAGAACTCTAGTACGGCAATCATATTTAAAATTAGTTCTATTACCAAGAAGATTCGTTATTTATGTCTTTGCATCAATAAAAAGCAAAACACAGTTTCACTCCAAAGAAGTTTGAACTATAGATGGGGGAAAACTCTAAAGGAAGAATGACACCCCAGTTTTACATCTTTGGCGAAAAATGTTAAGCCAATTTAGCATCCAGTATGAAGTGAACACATAGCCTCTGCACATTTGTGCAGGGATGACTGCTGGCTATTTTTCCTTCCCCAGACCCCGCAGTGCGGGAGCCTACGGCACTGGGTACGCCCTTTTTTTATGAAGTGAACACAAGAACAGATACAAGCTCATTGAAACATTGTTAAAAACAAACATGCAACAGATAACACCAAGCTACAGAAATACTGCTACAGGTAACTATTGAAGTCAAAAGTTTATCCCTGATACCTGTCATTACATACTCTGGTGCAGCATAACCATAGGTGCCAACAACCCGAGTAGATACATGAGTTTTATCACCCTGAGGACCAGCCTTTGCTAAACCGAAATCAGATAGTTTTGCGTTGTACTCCTACAGAAGTAAAATCACCACAATTAACAATGCATTGTCGAAGCACGACATGAAACAGATTCAACAGATAAAGTACCGCATCAAGAAGAACATTCGATGTCTTAAAATCCCTGTAAATAACAGGTTTGGGACCTCCATGGAGGAAGGCTAGTCCTTTCGCGGCACCTAGAGCAATCTTCATTCTGTTGGACCAAGGTAGGGGAAGAGCCCCTTCAAGATTAAACATAGTAAGATGACATGACCATAAGAACAAAAAGGCAGAAATATTATGATTAACAAGGAAAGTCGACAAGATTAGGTACATATGGTAAAATCAACTTCGTGAAAAAGCTGGTAATAATTTTCTCCCAAAAATAATGGTTACGTGGGCATGACCTAATACCAATATAGAAGTTAGGAATAGAATGAACACCACCATTGGTAGTAGGCATGCATCCTTGCTCACTACAGTACTATTGTAGAACCACTTTTTTGTGTGGAGATCATTTGTCTATTAACTAAGAAGATATGAATAGGTGTAAACTGGCACAGGTCAAACTTAATATATAATAAGGCCAGGCTAAAATGATCAGGCCTACATTATCATAATCAAATTAAGTTATAATGTAATTATTTCTGATGTCACAGAGTGATAGATGACAAAAAGATTCCAAGATTGCTCAGAAAAAAATGCAGAAGACTAATGAGTGAAGCAAACAACTTGTTAGGCAGTGGGGAAACATCCTTAATTAGTCAAAGCACTAAATCTACTCAACTCAAAGCATCAACTCTGTTGCTTACTTCTGAAAAGATGATTTTCAAGACTTCCTCGTGCCAAAAATTCATATACAAGTAACCTTTGATCATCCTCAATACAATATCCAATCAGCTTAACAAGGTGTTTATGATGCAACTGTCCCAGAAAGTCAACTTCTGCCTGAAAATGTGATTATTTTTAAAAAACCATAGCTACAATACTCCATTCAAAAAGAAAAAAGCCATACAATACTTACCACCCATTCTCTATGACCTTGAAGCGCATCTGGCTTCAAACTTTTGACTGCCACAGTAACCCCTGTGCCAGGCTTTGCAGGAGCAGTGCTGTTTGGCTCAATCCACCCCTTGAAGACATAACCGAACCCACCCTCCCCAAGAATACTGTCTGGCCTGAAGTTAAGGGTGGCAGATTTCAACTCTTGAAAGGTAAACTGAAGTAGCTTGGGTGGTGTTCTCTTTTCAACTGATGCATCAACACCATTTTCACCATCATGTTTTGTCTGAAAATGATCACCAAGCTCCCGATTGCTAGCATTCAGATATCTTGTCTCTGCTGCTACAGAGAAAACAAAGTTCCTTGAGCACATCACACAGAAAATGAAATTTTACCTACAGAAATACTAAGATATGATAGAATATATTTGTCAAAGCCAAAACTATTCACTCTCATGCTCCCACATATCCAAATGGTTAGGCAAAGTTGATAGGCATTGACCCAAAGTATGAACTTAGCATAGTCATCCCCAGCTTTTAATACAGGATCAAACCTATCCAGTTGACTTGAAGTATCATGATCATGTTTTGTTATGTTATCTAGGTTAATCATTTGTGGAGGTGTCACTTTCAGGCAATATGATAACATAACAGCAGCAAGCAACACAGTCAGATGTAATTGGCTCCTAGAACCAATGAACTATAGACTTGCTCCAAGCTTGTACCATGTCAGCTTCAACTGTTTCTGTATGATTAGAAATCTCACTTAGCAACTGAAATGTGCCACAATGGATTAAATAAAGCTATTTGGATTGAAAGATAAGGAGCACAGACTATTGACCGACCGGAAGGGGATTTCTTACAAATCAGATTAGCATATGACTTTTACCTCTTATTGATGAGCATATAACATTCAAATAGTTCGGCGCAGGCTCATTAATATAGTGCAAGTTGTTTACGGAATTCACGCCAAGTAATCTAGCACAGGAGAAACAAACAGTTGAATACACCACCTAATCTGCCAACCACCAATAATGGCTTGTTGAAAATTCATCAAAAAAAAAAAAGTTGATCGACGAATAGCCAACTCACATCCATATGAGAGTTTCAGCTCAACGGCTGAAGTTTGACCCGTAATTTACCTCCTAACCATTGCATGCCAAGCCAATCGAACCATTCCTCTTTAGCTACGATCGAATCCATGATAAACTGATCCAATGGATACAATCAAAGAATGCTGAGGACAGACGAACATGGACAAGAAGAACTTCCTATTGCCATATATGATCAGCGCATCAAATCATCAATCACATATGTCACAATACCACGCTAATAGCCAAGCAAACTCTTTGCCACTAACGAACAAACAGGCAGCAACAAATCTTTCCAAACCGAACAAACGATCACCATCCACCAACCAACCGACTGAAAACAGACTTATGTAGAAAACAAAAGAAAGAAAGAATAAGCTGACAAGAATCCACCACCTGCGTCGTGGACGTGGCTGCCCTTGGCGGAGCCGGCGCCGTCACCGTCCGCCGGCGCCGCCGGCCGGAAGCACGCCCCTCGGAGGCCCCGCGCGACGGCGGCCCAGCACCCGCACCCTTCCCGCCCCGCCGCCCGCTTCGGCTTCGGGGAAGTCATCTCCTCCTCCTTGCTGCCTGCCCCGGCGGCGGCGGCGAGGTCGACGAGCTACAGCTCCTACTCTCCTCCTACACAACACCCATCGGCACGGCCCGGTGCTGTGAATTGTGATTCTTCTCTCCCCGGCCGCCTGCCTGCTTCGCTTTTCTTGCCCCCGTCCAGTCCAAATCGCCCAAGCAAGCAGATAAGTGCGAAGTGCGATGCGCGGGGGGCGCAAAAGGGAAAGCGAAAGCGAAAGTTGGCGCGCGGTGGGGCTGCACAAGTAGGAGAAGCGAGCGGGGGCTGCGGGAGTGGAGTGGCCGGGTCTCTTCACAAGACGCAGTGGCGACTGCGCGAGCACTGGCACTAGTGCCGCATCGGCAGCGACGGGTCGGCGTCGCCATCGTCATGATGTGGGGATGCGGCCGAGGGGAAAGGGACTTTTCGGTGCGGCCTTTTGCTGTGGCTGCGGCTGCGGCTGCGGCGCGGCCTGCCGCACTGGCCGTGGGCTGTGGCTGGCGGCTTCGGCTCCCTGGCCGCGCGCTTTATCCCTCCCTCCCTCGCGTCAGCATCTGCGCGGCGCGGGCAACGGAATGGAGGGCGCGACGGGCATCGGACGGATTTTTACCGTGGTTCCGGCTCGTCGGGTTGATTCGATTCCGTGTCTCCGGCGTGGAGTGAGCGGTGGGAACGGAATGGTGGGCGGGCGAGTGGGAGACTGGGAATGGGTGCCTACGCTGCGCAGTGCGAAGCACCGACGGCGGCGGCAGTAAGGATCAAACCGGCGGCTTAGTGGGGAATGAGTGACAGCGGCCTACGAGATTGACCGACTTGCGGCGGCAGTAAAGGACCCAAATCCATGCCCGCCATGCCGGAGTCTAGCCGAAGGTGACAAATAAGAAGACAGAGAAGGAATTCTGCACCATGTTTCCAAGTCAACAAGAATTCCGAGTCGAAACACTTCTGTTAGAATTTGACTAAATTTGCAAACCAATCGGAAATTCCAGTGATGTCATGATGGGCTCATGGGCCAGACAAGTATTGTGGAATCTTAAAAAAAACCTTATATTTTAATTTTTGCAGGTTGGGGCTGGAAAAAATAGGTACCAGCCCAGGATAGCAATTATCAAGCACAACACAACCAGTGGCCCACCAGCACCTTTAGTCTACAACTCCAGATCCTTTGGTACTGGAGAAAAGAGTCGATCATACAAATACTTACTCTCGTGCTGTCAAGCATTCAGATTTCACCATCCAGGTAAGCGAGACTGATGACGAGTGGTAGAAAGAGGTCCCAAAAGAGAAACTTTCCCCAGTCACAACAAAACTTTCACCGCAAACGTAAATAATATTTCCATTATTAGTGCCACTCAAGTAAATTACATAACTAAGTTCCCAAAGAAATGTAGTTATGGAGTATGTATTACCCTGAAACGAACAGACGAATGTACACATATTGTGGTACGAAGGTGCAGCTGACAACTCTAATGTCCAGACTCCAGCATCCCTTGCACAATCCTCTTCTCCATGCTGAAATTTTCTGTGCCTATCATCTCCAAACTGACCATTGACTCCTCGAGCAGGCTCTCCATCTCTTCACGATGATGTTGCGCAGGCACCCAAGGGTGCTGCATGACCTTGCTGAGCCTGTCCAGCTTCTCGGCCACATCTTTCATTGCCGGTCGCCTCTCGCCAACCATCCCTAAGCACTGACTCGCAAGCTCGGCAACCTCCTCGATCAACCCCATGTCGTCCTCATTCTTGATGCGGTTGTCAATGATGTCCATGAGTCTGCCTTCCTTCATTGCACATAAGAAGAGCAGTGAAAGGCTCCTCTCGTTTTCAGGCCCATCAAGGTTGAAGGCCTTCTTGCCAGTGAGAAGCTCAAGGAGAACGACCCCGAAACTGTAGACATCACTCTTATCTGTCAGCTGGCACGTCTGCATATACTCAGGGTCTAAGTAACCGCATGTACCTTGCACAAGTGTGACAAACTGAGACTCATCAGTCGGTGCCAGTATTGAGGCCCCAAAGTCTGACAACTTAGCTGCATAGTTCTCATCAAGGAGTATATTGGATGACTTGACATCACCATGAAGGATTGGAGGCGAAGCCCATGAATGTAGGTAAGCTAAGGCTGCAGCAGACTCAAGGGCAATGTGTAAGCGAGTCGAGAGGGGGATGTTGTGGCAGCCATTGCTACCATGGATGAACTGAAATAGTGTGCCGTTGGGGATGAACTCATAGACTAGCATTGGAACCTCTACTTCGAGGCAGCAGCCCAGTAGCTTAACAACATTCTTGTGGTTGATCTGGGAAAGGATTAACATCTCTTTGCCAAACTCCTCCTTTTGCTGCTCACTGGTCATTGAAACACACCGTTTGACTGCAATCAGACTGCCTTCCTTGAGCGTGCCCTTGTAGACAGTTCCGTGGCCACCACGGCCAAGGATGTTCCTGTCATCAAATCTGTCTGTTGCATCAATGAGCTCTGCTTCTGTGAAGATGGTGAAACCAGTTCCTTGCTTTAAGCTTATCTCCTGCAATAGAAGCATCCCACCATGCTGTTGAAAATACTTTCGCTTGATTTTGGCCAACTTCTTCCTTTCATGGACCAAGTACGTGCAGGTGATGGCTATGGCCACAATTGCAACCCCGATGCTTGAACCTGTGTGGTTTTCAGACAATCAATCACTACCATTACAAATTTTAACAAGACAGTCAACTTGTGCTTGCTAGTAACTGGAGGCCCATATGCCTAATCAAAGGTGTTTATCTTTGCTATCACATTTGTTCATATGCTAACACACTATACATGATCATTTTAATTTATATGGTTCTTTTAGATTTTATTGTCAATTACTATATAGGCATTTGCATCCCAATTTGTAGTTTTAATTTTCATCGCAGAACCCTATGTCGTGCATGGTGACACACATCATGTTATTTGAGATGTTTTTTATATTAATAATGGCATAAGTGGGCAATCTAGAAGCATATATGAAGTCTAGGTAATTTAGATGAAAATTTGGGGATTACTAGTTTATATACAAATTTAGGGAAGCTTTAGATTGTATTTAATAATGACATATATGGATAGTTAAAATGAAAGTTTATTGGTTTAATTAGCTTTAGGTGTTTTTTCCCATAATGGTAGAGGTAAGAAATTTAAATATAAATTTAGGGATGTCTAATTTAGACTACTTTTAGAATGGCAGTACTGGATATTTTTTAGAAACATAATAGAGCCAATAGCTAATTTTTCCATGATGATTAGAGTCTATCCAACTGATAGTATGTTCATGCTTCCATGACAACTTTTATGTTTTTTCATTTTATTCCCTTGTGTCTCATGAGAATTAGTAGGCTCTGAAATAAGTCTCTAATTAATAATGGTATAAGATGTGCAAGGACATTTTCCTCAAAGATAGAAGAGAAAGTGCGTTTACCCACAGCTAGTGCCACAGCATTCAAGGATCTCGGACAAGAGTAAGATCCAGGTGTGTTCTTGCACCTAGCGCATGGAGGTGGTTTGGCAGCACACTCATCAATATCTGCATACAGGGTATGGTACTTAGTTCTCAAGGACTGCATAAATATACTCTTTTAAGGAATTCTGTGTTGTACTTGTACACATGAACCAAAAACAAAACGTATACTTGCAATACCAACCTTTGCATCCATCATGAAGGTAAGGATTGCCCTCGAATCCTGGGCTGCAGTTGCAGAGGTAGCCTCCACTGCTGGAATCAACGCACATGCTGTTAGTGCTGAGGCAAGCAGACGAATCATTTTTCTTCTTCACAACATCGCAAGCCTCGTTGCCCACTTCCCAGTTCAAGATGGCCGGGACACGGCCGTCATCATGCTCATCCAAAAAGGCTGTTGTGTTTAGATATGTTGTTTTGAACTTAAATGCGCCAGTCTCCATAACCACAGCATAGCCTTGGTACTCTGCCCTGTCAGTGGTGCTTCTGTTTGTATAGTCAAATGGACTGAAATACACATGGTCATTGCTCATGTCGCTGGCGAGTCTAGCCTGGCAGCAGCTGGCACCATCGCATTTCCCATCTTGTGCCTTGAGGTGGCTGTAGGGTGAGCTCTCTGATACACACCCAATCAAATGCTGCATGCATAAATATGAAGATTCAACTTATTAGCAGCCTAAAACATACCCAGTCCATTGTACTGAAGAATTAAAACATACAGCTAGACATATGTAATCACAAATGAATTTGTAGAACACTGAGTTTACTCACAGTATTGTCTGTCATGTATGCGAGAGTGTTGACACCGATAACCGTAAACATGTTGGACTTCCCTGAATATCTAAATGGTGTGTTGGAGAGATCCCTGCCCCATATATTGGTTTCGATCTTCTTGGTCGAGCGATTGTAGAACATAGATGAGATGTGTTTCATGATCCGAACCTGACCATCAAGCAGCAATATATTCTGCACTGGAATTACACCAAAGACTGTTAAGAAGCTGTGGCCATCCTTAGTATTGTTGCATCTGAGCTCAAATCCTTTCATTGCACAGCCATCGCCGACCCCGAATGGGTACTGAATCTCAACATCGCCGCAACGCTTTAGGCAGTTGGGTCCTGGCAAAGCCACCGTCTTGGCTTGGAATTGGAGCGTGACTGTCAGGTTGAAGAGTAGCAGCAAAAGCATAGGTACTGCATCAATGGAGTTCTTGTAATAGTAGTACATAGTGTGCTATGGTGTGTCACAATTTCTGCTTTGTTTGATCAGCACGCATGACTTATTAGTCTCTCTCTATATATGCTAGTGCAGCGTTTACTTTGTTAGTCAGACAGCCCTTTTTTATTATTTTTTGCTGCAAAATGAGATGTGACTTTATCATCTCCACCAAATAGATGCCATAGTTTTGGACCCTTTTGACAAGGTCATGGCTCTCTAATTTTAATCAAGCATCTTACAGTTCCAACTTCCACCTCAGAGAATCCGTCAAGGGAATCAAACAACTATATGCTACAGCGATGGCTATAAAAGAAATTGATGGTGATGAAGGGTCGTCATGAAAACTTTCGGCTGGAAAGTGGGTGGTGGCTAATGTCCATCCCTAATTGGTGCAGAGGCCAAAAAATTATATGTGTGTCACACATGTTCTACAGACAAGCCGTAAGTTATGAAGACTGGTGAAGTCAAACGGTCTCTCCCAAAATAACATTCAATTCTCATAAGTTTAGTTTGGTCGGACAATAGGTTCCTCAACTGGGAGTTTATTTATTACAAAATTTACAAAGATCAAAGGATTGCAGATGTGCAATAGAATAGCCATGCGTAGGTACACGACTAGTGTTGCTACCATGTTGCTGTCCAAGTTTCCATCATAAAAAAGGCCTGCTGTAAGTGTAATGCCACATCTACTTCTACTAAGTCTACTGTCTACAACGCAACTAATTCGTATTAGGTGTCTAATTCGATGAAGAGATGTGGTTTGAATTGGCTATTAGTCCAAAAATATAGAGTCATCACGGTGTGACGCCACACTGCTTAATTCATTCACGAAGGAACCATTCGAGTCCTCTTCCTAATCTCCAACCCCACCCGCCCACACACCGACTGGCCGACTGGGAGCATAGTCCAACCCGTAGTTTTGGTGGTTTTGGGATTCGTTGTAGAGAATGGTTTTAAGAAGATTACAGTAGATCTGGTGAAGCAGAAAGAGCCAAACCTCACACGCTCTCCGTCGCCACAGCTGTTGTCACCCCGCGTCCGGCCGGCCAGTCATGACCTCCGGACGCCGAGCCGACCTTCACGCGATGTCATATCCTCCATTCCTCTTCCTCCGGTCTCCGAATCCGCGTGCACGCGTCCACGCGCGGCGCGCTGGCATGGGCATCGCCGCATCGCATCCAGCGGCTGGTCCTCGCAGGTCTTCGGCGGCACGTCCCGTGCGGCGTGCTCGAGTCGAGCTCGCCGTTGTGAATCGGCGATTCGGGGCCATCGCCGCCCAAGCCCGATGGATAGTTGGATACTGGCTAACCTTTTGGTCCGACCGGTCGGCCGGAAGCAGCGTGCCGACACTGCTTGACAGGCTTCTATTGGGCTGCAAAGTGCGGGGCCTTGTCTGCAATGGCATTTCAAGAATTTTTTTATTTTTAATTTTTTAAAAAAAATTTAAAATTTTAATTTTTTGTTTCGAAATATGACAGAACTAGTCGCCTACAGCGGGCATTTTTTAAAAAACGCCCACTGTGTGAGCGTTATATGTGACGTGGCATAGGGCCGGCCGCCGCCGGTGCCGGCTTTTGTGGCCGGCCCCTGGCGCCCAGAAAACGCCCACTGCGTGGGCGTTTTTTGGTGGCGAGGGGGCCGCCTGCAAAAGTGCGCGCTGTTTTGCGTGCGGGCCACGGAGCAGACAAAAAACGCCCACTATGTGGGCGTTTTTTACGCGCCAGAGGGCCGCCTGCAAAAGGACGAGGCTGGCCGCGTACTTTTACAAGCGGCCCCCTGGCGCGCAAAAAACGCCCACACAATAGACGTTTTTTGGCCTCCGCCTGTATATACCCGGCCCCTGTTTATATCGTGCAGTCAGTTGCTGTTGCAGTAGTCTGTAACGTGACGACTGCAATATATGCAGAGGAGGTTCCAGATCCAGAGGAAGGAGAAAATAAGAAACGGTCAGGTCAGATCGATTCAGTGGCCGCACAGCCACACATGGGCACATGCACACAACGGTAGGAAGAGAAACACAGCAACAGTATGCGCGATGCGTGATGGCCTGATGGGTGCGGCCCGGGTTGACGCACGCACGCAGCACGCGTACACGTGTGAGGCAGCGGATCCATTCAGCGGATCCTCGGGGCCGAGCCAATGCCTGCAGTCCGCTCGCACGCGACACAGCCTGTGTGCATGCACGTGCCGGTAACGCCCGCGCGCCTCACGTTTAAAATCAGGCGGCTTGCTTGCTGCACGCGGCAGCTCTGCATTGTCCGTACGTTGGACCCAACACAACACGTGTGTCTGTCTTCCCGTCCGTCCGTCCCTATACGGCCGCCACAACAAACAGGGCGCATGGCCACGGCCCACGGGGCTCTGCCGGTGGCCGATGCAGAGGCCAACGTAACGGCACAAGGGCCTCTCATGCGTGGCACGCGTGAACCACGCTCGCGGTGACTCGATGCTCCCGGGGCCGCGCACGACACGGTACGATACGAGGCCAATGCAAAGCTGACCATATCCTCCTCACTCCTCGGGCCGGCCTGGGTATATATAGGCGGAGGCTAAATTTGCGCGTCAGGGGCCGTCTGCAAAAGTACGTGGCCGGCCTCGTCCTTTTGCAGGCGGTCCTCTGGCGCGCAAAAAACGCCCACACAGTGGGCGTTTTTTGTCTGCTCCGTGGCCCGTCCGTAAAACAGCGCGTACTTTTGCAGGCGGCCCCCTCGTCGCCAAAAAACGCCCGCCAGGGGCCGGCCGCAAAAGCCGGCACCGGCGGCGGCCGGCCCTGTGTCACGTCACATATAACGCCCACACAGTGGGCGTTTTTTAAAAAACGCCCACTATGGGCGACTAGTTCTGTCATATTTCGAAACAAAAAATTAAAATTATAAAAAAAATTTTAAAAAATTAAAAATAAAAAAAATTCGGCATTTCAATCAGTGACTAGAGCGAGACCGGGCCTGGGCGAGCGAACCCTCGTGTGGTCACGCTAGGCGCTCCAGGTATTTTGAAATTCAACTTTTTAAGATTGTTCAAATGAACATGAATAAAGAAAGTGCCTCAGAAGGAAGGCTTATTTTTACCCGTGCCAAATAGTTTGCTCATGAATTTGTCATTAAATTTGAGAGGCGTTTTTTTTTTCCTTAACTTTTGGCCAAATCCACCATGTGTCCAAGTCAACGAATGGCGTGTTGAAACACTCACGTATGTTAGGATTTGCCTAAAGTTTTGCAAACCAAACCGAAAAACAGTTTGCGCAAAAAAGTGTTAAAGTATCTCTAAAGTCTTTCTGTAGCTCACTCTCAAAATGATCATGAAAAATCGCTTTCTATATGTTTCACTCTCTAACATTTTTTCTACATCTTGTGTGCACTCTAGAGAATCATTCTTGTTTTCTATATTTGGCTAGCGAGAAATCTAGAATCTGACTATATTTGGATAACCAACTAAAGTAGTTCCAAAAAAACAAAAACTAAAGAAGCTATTGGAGAGTCCTTTTTAGATCACTAATTCTAACGATTAGGAACGATATAGAGTCAGATGTCATGATAGGCAGATTCAAAAAAAAAAATGTCATGATAGGCTTATAAGTACTGTGGAATCTGACTAACTAAAGACTTGCTTCTTGGAGAGGTTGGGGCTGGAAAAATAGGTGCCAGCCCAGCACATCAGGCATTCCGATCAGCCCAGCACATCAGTGTGGAGTGGCCGACCAGTACCTTTAGCCTACAACTTCACATCCTTCGGTCCTGCAGAAAAGAGGAGTGATCATACAAATCCTCTCGTGATGTCCAGCATTCAGATTTCACGGTTCCAGGCAAGGGAGACTGAAAATGAGTGATACAAAGAGGTTGTAAAGGAGAAACTTTCCCCAGTCACAACAGAACTTTCACCGCAAACGTAAATAACATTTCCATTCCCAAAGAAATGTAATATGAAGTATGTGTTACTCTGAAACGAACGGACGTATGTATAATTCTCAAAAAAAAAGACCATCACTTGTGGTATGAAGGTGTGGCAGCTTACAACTCTAACGTCCAGACTCCAGCAGCTCTTGCACAATCCTCTTCTCCATGCTGAAATTTCCTGTGCCTATCATCTCTGAACTGACCATCGACGACTCCTCGAGCAGGCTCCCCATCTCTTCAGGAAGATGTTGCGCAGGCACCCATGGGTGCTGCATGGACTTGTTGAACCAGTCCAGCTTCTCGGCCACATCTCTCATCGCCGGTCGCCTCTCGCCAACCATCTCTAGGCACTGACTTGCAAGCTCTGCAACCTCCTCGAGCAACCCCATGTCATTCTCATTCTTGATGCGGTCGTCAATGATGTCCATGAGTCTACCTTCCTTCACTGCACAAAAGAAGCGTAGTTGAAGGCTCCTCTCGTTTTCAGGGCCATCAAGGTTGAATGCCTTCTTGCCAGTGAGAAGCTCCAGGAGAACGACCCCGAAACTGTAAACATCACTCTTATCCGTCAGCTGGCACGTCTGCATATACTCAGGGTCCAAGTATCCACAAGTCCCTTGCACAAGTGTGACAAATTGAGTCTCGTCAGTCGGTGCCAGTATCGAGGCCCCAAAGTCTGATAACTTAGCTGCATAGTTCTCGTCAAGGAGTAT
The DNA here is from genome assembly GCA_023333625.1 of Bothriochloa decipiens. Taxonomy (NCBI): domain Eukaryota; kingdom Viridiplantae; phylum Streptophyta; class Magnoliopsida; order Poales; family Poaceae; genus Bothriochloa; species Bothriochloa decipiens. The sequence continues at coordinate 7,245,233 of CM041644.1, forward strand.
ATTCGATGATTTGACATCACCATGAAGGATTGAAGGCGAAGCCCATGAATGTAGGTAAGCTAAGGCTACAGCAGACTCGAGGGCAATGTGTAAGCGAGTCGAGAAGGGGATGTTGTGGCTGCCATTGGTACCATGGATGAACTGAAATAATGTGCCGTTGGGGATGAGCTCATAAACCAGCATTGGAACCTCTACCTCGATGCAGCAGCCAAGTAGCTTAACGATGTTCTTATGGTTGATCTGGGAAAGGATTAAAATCTCTTTGCCGAACTCCTTTTGTTGCTCACTGGTCATTGATACACACCGTTTGACTGCAATCAGACTGCCTTCCTTGAGCGTGCCCTTGTATACAGTGCCATTGCCACCACGGCCAAGGATGTTCCTTTCATCAAATTTGTCCGTTGCATCAATGAGCTCTGCTTCTGTGAAGATGGTGAAAGCAGTTCCTTGCTTTAAGCTTATCTCCTGTAATAGAAGCATCCCTCCATGCTGTTGGAAATACTTCTGCTTGATTTTGTCCAACTTTTTCCTTTCAAGGATCAAGTAAGTGCAGGTGATGGCTATGGCCACAACTGCACCCCCCATGCTTGAACCTGTGGTTTTCAGACAATTACTGTCATTACAAATTTTAACAAGTTAATCAATTTTCCCTTTCCCAGACCCGCAGTGCGAGAGCCTACGGCATTGGGTACGTCCTTTAATCAATTTGTGGTCCTATATGGGCTAGTAATATAAAATACATTATATATGTTTGAGGCCCATACCTAATCAAAGATGTTTATCTTTGCTTTTATTTGTTCATATTCTAACACAGTACTCTTACATGTACATTTTACTTTAACGGGTGTGATAGATTTAATTACCAATTCCTATATAGGTTGCATCCCGATTCATAGTTTTATCTATGCATCGCACATCCCTATGTCATGCATGGTGACAAAGCCATGCATGCATAGTGAAACAGCCATGCGATTTGAGATATTCTTTTTATATTAATAATGACATAAGTGCATAATCTAGAAGCAAATACAAAGTACTTTATAGGTAATTTGGATGAAAATTCGGGGATTACTAGTTTAGATATAGATTTAGGATGACATATATGGCTAATTAGATGAAACTTCATTGGATTACTTGGCTTTAGGTGTTTTTCATAATGGTAAGGTGAGAAATTTATATATAATAAATTTAGGGCTAGGGTTACTTTAGACTATCTTTTACAATAGCAGAGGTGTTCTTTTAGAAGATCCAATAGCTTTTATTGTCCATGATGATTAGAGTCTATCCAATTGATAGTAGCATTTTCATGCTTCTTTGACAGCTTTTATGATTTTTCATTTTATTTCCTAGTGTGTCTCATGAGAATTAGTGGACTCTGAAATAAGTCTCTAATTAATAACGATAGAAGAGAAAAGGCTGTTGTGTTCTTCAGCCATGCAAACACGTTTTTCTCAAAGATAGAAGAGAAAGTGAGCTTACCCACAGCTAGTGCCACAATGTTCAAGGATCTCGGGCCTGGACAAGTGTAATCTCCAGGTGTGTTCTTGCAGCCAGCGCATGGAGGTGGTTTGGAAGCACACTCATCAATATCTGCATAAAGAGTATGGTACTTAGAGGTCAAGGATTGCATAAATATATTCTTCTGAGGAATTTTTTGTTGTACTCGTTGATAGCGCAAACACCTAGCACCACCAAGGCCAACAGCTCCTTCTCGACCCCTCGACAGGAACCGGTCGACACCCCCCCCTCCCCCCGACCTCTCCACTGAACCAAGGTAGAAGACGAGCCGAGCTCTCTTCCCGCACACACAGAGCACACTCTGTGAGCTGAAGACTGGTGGCCAGAGCTGCCTTTTCCATTGCATTTCATACATATTTATACAAGTTCTACATCTACTACAAGGTACAAAACAACGTGGCTGAATACAGCCCTTACCTACTCCTACCATGCTGCTACAAGGACCTACTCCTGATGCCATGCTGCTACAGGGGCACGGTATGGCCGGCCTCGACCTGACCCCTGGTCCTTGACCGCCCGAAAGTAATGGGATTGCAGCACATTAAGTCTAACACTCGTATGCATGAATCAAAAGGTATACCCGACCTTTGCATCCATCAGGAAGGTAAGGATTGCCCTCGTATCCTTTGGTGCAGTTGCAGAGGTAGCCTCCACTGCTGGAATTAACGCACATGCTGTTACTGCTGAGGCAAGCATATGAATTGTTTTTCTTCGTCACGACATCGCAAGTCTCGCTGCTCACTTCCCAGTTCAAGATGGCTGGGACACGGCTGTCATGCTCATCCAAAAAGGCTGTTGTGTTTAGATATGTTGTTTTGAACTGGAACGCTTCAGTCTCTGTTATCACAGCATATGCCTCGTACTCTGCCCTGTCTGTGGCACTTCTGTTGGTGTAGTAACTCGTCGTGTTGTAAAGTGGACTGAAAGACACACCGTCATTGTACATGTCCGTGGTGAGTGCAACCTGGCAGCAGCCGGCACCGACACACTTCCCATCTTGTGCCTCGAGGTTGCTGTAGGGTGAGCTCTGCGATACACACCCAAAAATCACATTCTGCGTGCATAAACATGAAGATTCAACTTGTCAGCAGCCTGAAATGTACCCAGTCCATTGTACTGAAGAATTAAAACATACAGCTATCCGTATATGATTATTATAAATGAATTCTAGTTATACAAGAGTCTACTCACGACATTATCTGTCAAGGTTGCGAAAGTGTTGACACCGATAACCGTAAACATGTTAGACTCCCTTGAATATGTATATGGCGTGCCAGTGAGATCCTTGCCCCACAAACTGTACTCAATCTCCTTGGTCGAGCGATTATAGAACATGGATGAGATGTGTTTCATGATCCGAACCTGGCCATCGAGCAGCAATATTTTCCGTACCGGAATTGCACCGAAGACCGTTAAGAAGCTGCGGCCATCCTTCTGGTTGCAGTTGAGCTCAAATCCTTTCATTGCACAGCCATCGCCAACCCCGAATGGGTATTGAATCTCAACATCGCCGCAGTGCTTCAGGCAGCTGGGTCCTGGCAAAGCTAGCGTCTTGGCTTGGAATTGCAGCGCGGCTGTGAGGCTGAAGAGTAGCAGAAGAAGCATATGTACTGTATCAATGGAGTTCTTGGAATAGCAGTACATAGTGTGCTATGGTGTGTCACAATTTCTGCTTTGGTTGATCAGCACATATGACTCATTAGTCTCTCTTTCTATATATATTACTAGTGCACTGTTCACTTCGTTAGTCAGCCAGATTTTTTTAGATGTGACTATATGGTCTCCACCAAATACGTACATGTCATGGTTTTGTACCATTTCGACAAGGTCATGGCTGTCTAATTTCAATCAAGCATCTTTTGGTTTCAACTTCCACCTCACGAACAAATATCGTAGATCCCGCCAACGGAATCAAACAACTATATGCTATGAATTCACGATGGCTATAAGAAAACGATGGCGACGAAAGGGTGGTCCTGAAAACTTTCACCTAAGAAAGTGTGTGGTGGATATACAGACACGCCGTATAACTTGTGATTTGTGAAGCCAAATGGTCTCTCCCAAAATACTATTCAATTCTCATTGAAAAATTCTCCTAAATTTACTTTTGATCAGACAAAAAGTTCCTCAACTAGGAGTTTTGTATAAAAAATAGAAGTACAAAGATCAAAGGTTGCAAATGTGCAATAGCCATCCATGTAGCTGAAAGCTTCTCAAATGAACCTTTCAGCACCATCCATGGAGCGGAATGTAACTGGCGTTACTCGGTTGCTAGGCTGTTGCTGTTCCAAGTTTCAATCATAAAAGAAAAGCCTGGCGTAATGCCACATCTACTACAAGTCTACAAGCACCTACTTGTATTAGGTGTCTAATTCGATGTAGATATGGGGTTTGGATTGGTTATCAGGTCCAAAAAGCAAACAGTACAGAGGTCACGACGTCACGCCAAACTACTCGAAAATTGATTCAAGGCAGGAACCATTCGACCCGCTACTTTTCCTAATCCAGCTCCCCGTTTTTCGTATGGGGAGCAGCTCTGCAGCCGGCAGAAGAGATTATGGTAGTCTGGTAGATCTGGGGGAGTAGAAAGAGCCAAACTTCACTCTCTCCGCCGCCGTCTTCTGTCGTCGCCACCGCGGTCGTCACCCCGCGTCCGGCCAGTCATCACCTCCGGACGCCGAGCCCGCCCCCTTCACGCAATGTCGTATCCTCCATTCCTCCGGACTCCGACACCGCGTCGACGCGCCGACGCGCGGCGCGCGGGCATGGGCATCGCAAGTCGAGCAGCTGGCCCTCGCCGGTCTTCGGCAGCACGTCCCGAGGGCCGCCATTCCCGTGGTCGAGTTGCGCTCGCCGTTGGGAATCGGGGGGATTCGGGACTATCGCCGCCCGATGGATACCGGCATGGCGGCCCATGCTGGACTGGGCTTTGGTCAGGCCGCCCAATTATATCTGTCAGGCTTTCAGGCTACGCACAATTTTATTTTTGGAAAAAATTCTTCTAAACCTCCCTGTCGTGGTCCCTTTTATGTCCTGACTGAAAACAACTACTTTTGCAACTAATTTTGGCTTGGAACTGGTTATTCTTTTCTGGTCTCACCATTCTAAATTATAAGTTGTTTGACTACTTTAATTCATCCATTTTCCTATGTATATAGACATATCATTATATCTAGATGTATAAGAAAATAGATGTACCAAAAAAAAAATCAAAATGTCTTTAATTTGGAGTGGAGGGAGTAAATAGTTTTCAATACGGTTTAGTCAAATCAGACGTTCTAAACAACGGTGTACAGTGATGAGGAAGATAATTGGACTATGTTGATAGTTAATGAATAAGATATACTTTACCATAAAGTTACACTGAGATGCCCATGGATCCTAAAACTTTACACAGCTCAGAACTAGGTTTAAGTTCTAATTTTCGACTCTGCTGTATAGGTGTCTAATATCCGTGCCTTTGCACTTGCACCACAGGCGTTACACTGTATTGAGACACGTTCCAGAATGAATTATGGCATTCCATTATTATTAAGAAACACATTGAGAATAGGATTATCACAAAAAATACGTGGTGTTGTACGGCCTAATCTAACGACCAGAGTCCAGCAACCCTTGCACAATCCTCTTCTCCATGCTGAAATTTCCGGTGCTGATCATCTCTAAGCTGGCCACCGACGACTCCCCAAGCAGGCTCTCCATCTCTTCCGGGTTATGCTGCGCTGGCACCCACGGGTGCTGCTGCTGCATGACCTTGATGAGCCGGTCCGGCTTCTCGGCGACATCTGTCATCGCTGGCCGCCTCTCGCCGATCATATCCAGGCATTGCCTCGCAAGCTCAGCGACCTCCTCGAGCAGCCCACTGTCGCAATCAGCCTTGATGCGGCTGTCAATGATGTCCAGGAGCCTGTCTTCCTTCATGGCGTTCAAGAAGCGCAGCGAAAGGCTCCTCTCATTCTCAGGACCTTCCAGGTTGAACGCCGTGCTGCCACTGAGCAGCTCCAAGAGAACAACACCGAAGCTGTACACGTCGCTCTTGTCTGTCAGCTGGCAGGTCTGCATGTACTCAGGATCTAGGTAACCGCAGGTCCCTTGCACCAGAGTCATGAACTGGCTCTTGTCAGCTGGTGCTAGTATTGAGGCCCCGAAATCTGATACCTTTGCCTCGTAGTTCTCATCCAGAAGTATGTTGGAAGATTTCACATCACCGTGAAGAATTGGCGGCGATGCCCATGAGTGAAGGTAGGATAAGGCCAGGGCAAACTCGAGGGCAATGCGCATCCGAGTTGAGAAGGGGATGCTGCATGAGCCATTGTCACCATGGATGAATTGGAATAGTGTGCCGTTGGGAATGAACTCATAAACTAGCATTGGAACCTCCACCTCGAGGCAGCAGCCCAGAAGCTTGACAATGTTCTTGTGGTTGATCTGGGAAAGGATTAACATCTCTTTGCCGAACTCTTTCTTTTGCTGCTCAGTGGTCATTGATACACACCGTTTGACTGCTGTCAGACTGCCTTCCTTGAGCGTGCCCTTGTAGACGGTGCCATTGCCACCACGGCCAAGGATGTTCTTGTCATCAAACTTGTCGGTTGCCTCGATGAGCTCTGCTTCAGTGAAGATGGAGAAGCCAGTTCCTTGCTTTAGGCTTATCTCTTGTAGCAACATCATCCCACCATGTTGTTGGAAATACTTCTGCTTGATGTTAGACAGTTTCTTCCTTTCAAGGATCAGGTATGTGCAGGTGATGGCTATGACCACAATTACAACCCCAACGCTTGGACCTGTGCATGCAGTTTTCAGATTGTTCCAATTCCAATTCAGTCATGTGTGGACTAAATCCATGGGGGAAAAAAGAGGGAGAAAGATTGATTTACCGACAACTAGGACCACAGTGCGTAAGGAACTTTCTGGAGGCTTTTGATCTGGGCAAATGAAACTCCCGTTCGTGTTCATGCAATGCCCCGGGCATGGATGTAGATTGTTGACATCACACTCATTAATATCTGCAAACACACAGTATCATATTTAGAGATCTGCTACTCAAGGATCGAAAAATGACACATAAAATGCTTGAAAGCATGAACCAGTTCTACCTTGGCATCCATCAGGGAGGTAAGGATTGCCAGTGTAGCCTTCGGTGCAACTGCAGAGGTAGCCTAGACCATTGATTGAATCAATGCATTTGCTGTTATTGCTAACACAAGCATACGAAGATGCATTTGTCTTGGCAATATCACAGGTCTCGTTGCCCACTGCCCAGTTCAAGATTACTGGGACACGACCAGCGTTTTCTTTCAAGAACTCTGTCGTGTTAAGATATGTTGTGCGAAAACGGAATGCTCGAGCCTCCATCATCACAGCATAGCCACAGTACTCCGCGCCATCTGTGGTGCTCATGTTGGTAGTGTTGTATCGACGAATGAAATCTGCGTCATAGTCAGACATGTTGCCCGTGAGCGCAACCTGACAGCAGCCAACACCATCGCAAACCCCATCTTGTGCCCTGAGGCTGTTGTAGGGCCAAGATTGCGCCAAACACCCGATCATATTCTGCATAACAAGAACATTGCACTTCATTGTCAACCGTATTTATTTACTCGGCATGGCCACTCCCCACCCCCGCGCTCTCTCTCTCTCACGCTCTTAGGCGGCCGACGAGCTCCCCTCCCCAGTGGCATGCCTGCGCTCAGGCTCCATCTTTTTCCTCTTGCGGCGATGCCGGCAAGGTAGGCCTCCTCCTCCTAGATTTGTTGATTAGGGTTTTGGCGAGCTCTCCCTCTAATCCTTCCAAACTCCGGTGGCTTTAGGAGTGAAGAGGTTTCATTACAAGAAACCTCTTAATTCATGACAGATTCTTCATGACATATTTGAGAACGTCACTAAAATTGCACCATCACTAGCAAGACACATCCAGCCCAGCGGATATAAAGCCCAATAATTGTTCACATATATAAATAGAGCCCAAAACCCTAGCCCCACCACCCTGCCTACCTCTCCCGGTCCCTCCTCTCCACCAACCGCGCACCTCCCAGCTGGCTCCCTTCTCGCCCACCGCCACCCCTATCCCACGGACCCCGGCAACGGCTCCCCACGCTAGTCGCTGGCCTCACCCCCACCCAAAATTTGGGGAGGGCGGCAGGCGTTTTAGGGGCCTTGGCGACGACCAGGCTAGGTCAGGACGGGGGCGCCATGGCCACGGTGGGTGTGACGGGGGCAGGGAAGGGAAGAAGGTGGGTTGTGTTGAGCTAGAGTTCAACCATAGCTTGCCCGCGACAACCAAGAAGAATATTGTGGGCGAAAGCAAGAAGATAGAAGAGCGAAGAAGAAGAACAGTCAACCATGCGACTGGCCTAAATTATGGCCGACCGTGTTTTACAAGTGTCCAATAAAATTCCCCACTCCATGGTGCTAAGGATTATACTATACATGTAGTAATAAAAAATCACAATCCATAATTTCTCTTTGTAATATAGCCTCGTAGCCTGCTCATATATCTTAAGTAACATGATAATTACTAGAGATAACCTACAGTGGTGCCGATCATATACGCTAATGTGTTGAGGCCGATAACTGTGAACTTGTTGCGCTGCTCCGAGAATGTGAACTTCCTGGTCCTGAGTGTCATTCCCGTCTCCATATAGGAGATGTTCGTTGTCGACTGCCCATAGCACATGGATGAGATGCGGTGCATCACCCTTATCTCACCATCGAGCAGCGAAATATTCCGCAGTGCCATGTTGCCCCAAAAGGTCACATCGGTGCGGCCATCCGCAGACTTTTTGCAGTCGAGCTTAAATCCTTTCATTGCACAGCCAGCACCGATCCCAAATGGGTATATAATTTCAACATGGCCGCACCATCTCTGGCAGTTGGAGCCTGGCAAAGCCACCGCTTTGCCTTGAAATTGCAGCAAAACTGTGAGGCTGAAGAGTAGAAGTATAGGAACTGTATCAGTGGCGCTCTTGTAGTAGTACATACTTTCCTATGGGGTATCACAATATTTGCTTCGATTCATGAGCATATATGACACATTAGTCTCTCTCTCTATATATAGTACTAGCCTATTGATCGCTTTGTTAATCAGTCAGGTTATTTTCTCTCCACCTTCCGCGTATATGACGGGGTCATGCATGGGCCCGTATGGCTGTGTTTCAGCCCGGGGCCTTGTTTAGTTGCCCAATTCTGGGCTTGCCAAATCGCTGTATCGGTATCGTAGCACACTGTAGTATTTTATTTTTATTTAATAATAATTATTTAAATATTGATTAATTAGGCTTAAAATGTTCGTCTCGCAAAGTACAACCAAATTGTATAATTCGTTTTAAATTTCGTCTACATTTAATATTATATGTATGTGCTAATATTTTGATGTGACAGAAAATCTTCTTTTTACACGGTACCAAATACTTGAATTGGAAGTGAACAGAACAAGGCCCGCATCAAGCATCTTCCAAGTTCAAACTTCCATCGCGTGATATGATGTGTTGAATCCTTTGACGGTGCCATGTCTATAGACTAGGCGTTTACTTTGCCAATCAGCCAGTCATTTGTATGCAAAACAAGATGATTGTTTGGCCTTGGCCCCCACCAAATACATGATATGCTATATAATTTTGGACGTGGACCCTTCGACAGGGCCATGATTGTTTGTACTATTCAGTGACACGTCTTCCAATTGCCATTTCTATCTCAGAACAACAGTATCGACAAGGCCTCATGAGAATTAAACAAATACTTTCTCCGTCTTAAATCGTAAGTCGTTTGACTTTTTAATCTTAAGTTTGACTGTTCGTCTTATTAAAAAAACTTGTGCAAATATAGTCAAATTTAAGATATTCTTGAAGAGATTTGGTTAATAAAGCAAACTACGACAAAATAAATGATGTTTTGCACAAATTTTTTAATAAGATGAGGTCAAACTTTGTATTCAAAAAGTCAAACGACTTACAATTTGAGATAAAGAAAGTACTGTATAAGCTACAGATACCTACACAGGCTATAGTGATCATGATGGAAGTATCATCGATGAAACTTTGGCCTCGACAAAATGGCCATACATGTTTGACTAGAAGTCTACGCCTCTATGGTGAAGTCATGGCCTCATGTCCAGCTTGAGACATATTCAGCACTGCTGCAGAAGGCGATCCAATCATGTGGAGATGGATCGTGGTTATCTCGTAGGTGCTCATAAAGTGTCACACAATTTAAGATGATTAAGTAGACAATATGTATAAGTTATCTCATAGTAACTTACAATTACTTAGTTTACGCGTAGAATAAAAATAAAATTGTGAGTTAGTTGTCTCATACCTCTAAATTATAGCTCATGATATGGATGTTTCGTGAAGCAATGATCTCTTTCTCTCTCCCTTCTCACAAGTTAATATGATCCTTCTCACAAGTTAATATGATCTGTTTTCTAGCTTCGTACCTTTGCATTAGCTTTGTTGTGTGAAAAATGATTTTTAAAAGTTCTTTTACACTCCCAATAGGTTTTGTTCTGTTTCTGAAAATAAAGTTTGATCATTTTCTAAACTCAGTTTTACAGGCTCAATGCAACATCATGAAATACAACCAACAAGTTATATCAAATTATAAACATTTTATAAAATCATTTTATTTTGGTCTCTAAATGGACAAAAAATTATTTAAAGCTTGAAAAAAATATTTATTTAGTACTTTCTCTTCACATATTAACATGAATTTTCTGAGCGTGATATCGATCTTAAGCACAGTGTGTGGGTTTCAAACTCTCGAAACAAAGCACCCATGGATAAGGCTCTGGCTCACCCAGGACACGTAGGATTTTACTCTAATCGAGGTCTAAACCTGTTCAGCAGCTTGTTTTCACAATTGTTGGGGCAGCTGGCCCGCTGCTGCAGCTGCCTCCTCTCACAGAACAGTGTTTTCTGTTAGCCAGCAACAGCAGTTTTTACAGGTAACAACATACAGCATTTCCAGAGAACAAGTAACTTGTTCAAAAGCTTGCACAGACAGTGGGGTGGTGAAAGAGCCGAAGCAGAGGCTGTATAGAAATAGCCTTGTGCAGATACACCTATTTTTTGACAAGGGAAAGCAAAATAATTATGGCTGTGTAGAAATTAGCCTTGTGCAGTTGTGGGACTCGGCCTAACCAAATGTCCTCCGAAGAAAAGACAAGAGCAGCCATTCTGAAAGTGAACTGAAGCAATTATGCATCTAAGATTAAGGATCTTTGTCTACCAGAAACACGCGCTACTATTTTGGAGCCTTCGAGTCTTCGTCTCGGTCATGACTTTCATTCAGCAACGCGTCTTCCCTTTCCAATTACACAGTGATGGCGATGCAAGTATCACCAGGAAACTTTCACGGTGGAGTCAAGGGATAGCGAAATCTACAGTTTAGTTGCTTTAGACGTCGATCCTCCCAAAATATTATTCACTCCTGATTGAACAACTATAATTTGCGACATCTGCATATGCCTATCAATTTTTTTTACAGTTTATCTATTTGATTATACATAGATGTTTATTCTTATTAATTATTCTCACCAAACTTTTCGCGGTGTGACCGGTTAGAGCATTGAGCTCCGGGACTCTTCTGTCCGATCTAGGTTCGAAGACTAGCATTTTCTTATTTTTAAAGTTATAGGAGAGTCTTATCCTATGATCTAGTTTATTAATTATTCTCAAGTAATTATAGTGGGCGCGCCGCCGATCTGTCTTTGATCTAGCCCGCGGGAACACCTACACAAAGTCACTTAGCTCGGCGTTAATTAAGAGAGTAAAGGAGGACTACCCTACATACAGAAAAACCGTTGTTCGCTTACAAAGGTATAACCTTTCGCTCCCCGGGAGCAAAGTTGTTAATTAAGAGAGTAAAGGAGGAATACCCTACATATAGAAGAACCGTCGTTCGCTTACAAAGGTATAACCTTTCGCTCCCCGGGAGCAAAGCTGCTTCGCATCACTGATAGACGACTACTTAACTAAGATTTCATTTAAAAGATGCTACTTTGTTTTGCAAGCCTTTGTCATTGTCAGTCAACTAAGGTTGGCCCTCGCCCACCTGCGAATCCGTAAATCACAGAGCATGCCGCAAAAAAAGATGGTCCCCTATGCATTGAATTCTTTCTGAGCCGCTGATCCTGCTCGCAGGAGGAGGCACGAGGTCCCCCAACATGACAGGGCGGTGTTGACAGTAATTAATGTTAAATAATTATAAACTATCCATATAAACTGCATAAATATTTAATTCCATCACCGGCACTGAGGTCCCCAACGTGACAGGGCGGTGTCGACGGTAATTAATGTTAAATAATTATAAACTACACATATAAACTCCGTGATGGACCGCGTTATGGTCCATAGACCACATGTTGTTGGTGGACCGAGTTGAGCTGTTGAGGTGTGAACTGAGCCCGACCCGGAATCCACATGATGACATGGTAGAACCACAGAGCAACACCTGGCGGGCTGAGCCCGGCCCAGTCCAGCCCGCTTCGGCCCGTTCCTGGCCCGTTTGACCATTGACCGAGTCAACGCTGATGTCAGCAGGTGACATCATCTTGGTCCCACCTGTCTGTGCTGACGTCAGCATGACGTCACTGTCATGTCAGCATTCTTTGCCACATCACCTGACCCGCTGCTGTCACATGGACGTATCACACGCTGACATGTGTCACGACCTGGTTTATCCAGTCCTTTTCTTTTTCAGAATATATGTTAATCTTCAGAAATTCATAACTAATTCATACGAGCTCCGAAAATTACGATCTAAGTATTCAAATTTTCTATAAATCGAGCTCTATCTATTTATGCTATGTTTGAGTGCATTTGGATCTTTTTGCTGTTGTTATTCGTTCTTTGTGCTAATTTATGAGGGTCGCTTCCGCGACCATTATTTCTTGGTTTTAGAGTCGAGCAAGGACCGGTCTGACGATGACAGCGAGTACCAAGGAAGGTCAGGAGACAACGACAGCGAAGGTGCCAATCCCACCCAACCTCGTAGATCCTACTACGCATGGCTAATATAGTTCTGCTAGTGCTTTATATTTCTGTAATACAATATGCCCGCCTGTGCTAGGATTGCATGGTAGAATGTTACTTGATAGCCCCTACCTTGTCGTAACCTTTCACCTGCTCACTCGATATTAAGTTAGCTACGTGCTTATATGCTCTTGTTACTATATATATTTATACTTCACTCGCTTACATTTTGATGCGATGTGATGAAACCCTGAGGGGTCTGGCAGGGATGCCAGGCTCAATGGATGGTAGATCAGATGGGTTGTGAGCTGATGGTGATGTATCTAGGTTTGGGTTGGAACTTACGGCAGGGCGTAGGGTGAGGGTTGAGTCGATCGAGCTGGGATCTACGATGAGCTTATGGAGCAAGTCAAGCCGATGATGCAACCTGGGCATCTCTAACTTTCAACCTGTGGCGGGTACATATTGTTGAGTAGGGGAATCCTTGGGTGTGAGCCTCTGTGGGGTGGAGCCCGGGAAGAAGGTGCCGTGGTAGCACATTAAACTGGAACCCTGATGGAGATATCCTGGCTTAGTCACACTTAGGAACTGTTGCGCTGGTAACCGGATCATAGGAAACCTTTGCTTTCCACCCGCTCTCCACTGGGGGGAGACGGTCGAACCGCTAGATAGATCGATGCCATTACTATCAGGCGAGCGTGTGTTAGAAAGGTAGGAGCATGTGAGTCTCACACCCTTTTGAGACGATCATGGTGCTCTACGGGAATGGGATCATGAGATAGACTCTTCACAGTATCAGCCATTCTAAGGGTGTCCCAGGGCTGAGAGGTAGGATGGCATCGTTCTATGGCTGTAGACGCCCGAAATTTGCCTAGGTGATGATCAACATCGATAATGGCTATCTGATGGAATAGTAAAATCTCTGCAGAGTGTATGGTTGATCGATCGATACATATGTTGAATCTTCGGCTATGAACCTTTTCTGTGTTTTGCTTGCACCGGACTAGTGAGTGGAGTGTTCTACCTTCCCCTAAGAGTATTTTTCGACCGTGAGCCAGGTTGAGGGATGCGGGCCACTGAGGTAGGCCGAGAGAGAGTTGGCCTGTTGACATGAGTCTGAGATGGTGTTGGAGGTTCTGGGTTGGTGATTTCAGAGATGGATGGATGATGGAGGATGGTTTGGGAATGGGTATGTACAAAACATGATTATTATTATATTACTTATATACCTGATCGCTTGCATAGGAAACCCCAGCCTTTATAGGTTCTTTTGATTATATCCATGATTTGCATCCAATATCCACAAAGCAAAGCATAGGGTGAGAGTGGCCAGTACATATCGTACTGATACTTTAGCACATAAGTTCCAAGAGTGAGTACTCATCTGAGGAGTACGATGATTGAGGGTCTTGTTCCTATGCTCGAGTTTGGTGGACGATGATCGCTTCCACACCTTCAAGCTTTTACTTTATGCTGCATGAACTCTGATTCCGCCAAGTGGCGATGTAATAAGTTATTGTAAAACCTTCTATTGCACTCTTTTAATCGATGTATGGATTGTGATATTCAGCTGATATCGGGTAATGTGATTTAAATGGTGATATTAGACTTTGACTCTGTGAATTTCCCTTCGTGGAAATCGAGGTCTTTTCAACAAGCCTTGATGAATATTTTTATGAGGGGGTTTATTCAGAAAACAACGTTAGGTCATACACTCCAAACAAGCAAACCGACAACAACAGATGATTCTACCTCGTGACACTTGCAAAAATTGACTCAAGACGAAGCCCAAAACCCACTGCCACAAGATTGGGCTGATTGGCCACAAAACTGGGCCGACCAGCCCAACCCCTAGGCCCGCCGGCCTAATGTAGGGCCTGTTCGACCTCCAGTCTACCCCACAAGTCTTTATTCAAAAAAAATACAAGGCCCGTTCGACCTCTGCTTCAATGTTGGTTTCCCACCATCTTAGGGTTTGCATCTACATCATCGCTTATGATCAGTTTGGTCTGAGGGCTAAGGATTTATGCTCTAGCCTATATATGCAGCCTTGTATCCCCTGAGGCAAAGGTATCTCTAAAACCCTAATTCATATTCATCTCTTCAGATCAAAGCAACACTAGGAGGATTAGGGTTTAACTCTCCAATGTAGTAGATTAGGCTTGAGAGTCAGGGAGAGTTGAGATATGCTTTAATACGTTATTCTTCTTTATTTACTTTAAGCCTTGCTTTCATGTATATGGTTAGGATAGGATAGTTGTTACACCTTGGTATGGGATCTCCGGCTGTATTAAGTGCTCTAGTTTTTACATGATACTAGTAATCGTTAGCGAAGACATTATGTTTAGTCTAGAGTTTACGCCCAATCCTATAGTTAGTTGTGGTAGCCTCAGGGTGATAGTTCTGTCAGGCCTTTGTAATCCATCATGTTAGGGTTAGTGTTAGTAGAGCTTTAAGCTTTCTTTCCTCCGACTACGCTTTAAGTGTTATTGTGTGTGATCGCTATATCTACCTATGCTTCAGTTACCATCTAGTCGATTAGAATAGAACTAAAGTAATTGAGAAGTATTCACGAACCTTGAATTAATCTGTTATCCTCTCAATTTTGCTAAACTACTCTTTTATCATAGAAATCATATAGGTGTGTCATTATTCATAATTCATAATTCCTATTATTTATCACTTACCCCCACTTTGGTCTAGTTGGTTTACTAGTTAGTGTAGATACGTAATGGTGAACTATCAACTTGTTGATCAGAGAGAGGTTTTTGTACAAGCTACTGCCGATGAAGTCTCACTAGCCATCCAGAAGCTTCCAATTCCAGTCAATTGGCAATACAATGGATGTCATCGCCTCCGCACAACAAAAAATGAAGATTCAATGTCTCAAAGACGGTGGAGTTACCAACCATGTCTCAAGGATGGTAGAGTTACGAACCAATAAACAGAGCAAGTTGCTTTGAGCTCCAGCTGCCGGACAGACACAGATAGTATGACTACGATCACATCTTGCAATGCACTAGCTCTAGCGCCAGCCCCACATGATGGGCCTAGATAATTGGGTTGGAGCTAGAAATAAACAATTGGAACAAAAAATGAATGGTCTATATCAAGGTTTTTAGTAACTGGATCTTAGGTGGGATCATTTATTGTCTGACAATATTTGTACCGGATAGTAGCATATCGCACCCTGTCAAATTTTATGAATTACTACTAATTTGTTTGTATGAACGTGTGAGACCTTCATGTAGAATCAGGATATTATATAAAAGTTAGGATACATACTGTTTTGACTCATAGGAAATTATCAGGTTGCAAGAGGTAAAGGTAGAACAATGTAGTAGTAGGCTCATTTTCGACTCGTGTATGGATTACCTTAACTGGATGTAATTCAATATTTATAGTGGTGGTCTTATCTTAGAAAACTCTTTTTCTAAACACAATATATAAGTTTCCAAAGAGACTAAAGCAATTGACATCGTGTTAGGGTTGAAAACAACTCAAGCTGCCCATATCATCTCATGTTGGCTTTAATTGGCCCATGTGTGCTCCCTACTGTTTCTCTTAGAAAATGCAATTTGTGGTCAAAATCTGGTGAGTGATTGAAAACTAGTGACATTTATTTATTCTTTTATATCTACCCTACTGACATGATGTTTGCAGGTTCACAAAAACAAAGTGTTATTCTAGGCCTTAACCTGGTAACCACCGAGCCGAAACTCAATCACCATAATTAATGAATAGTGAAGAACAATCTTATTAAACTTAGGGATCCTTTTTTCTTACAGCCCCCCGGGGCAATATTTATACATGATCATAGGCATTTACATGACGACTCTACCCTTCAACTGTCGTTTACTCTAGGAATATTCTCTTAAAAATGAGGACAGTGCCATCTTTGAGCCCTTAATGCTTCCGGTCTCCATACAACCAACCAAGTGGGTCCCGCCACCTCAGTCAGCACGTCCTTTCCTCCATTTCGGCATGCATCTTGTCTTACGGAATAGATCGTTAGTTAATACAAAGCCCATTCACCAGGGAGAAATGATGTCTATTGCCTTGACGAAACTGGACAGCCGAAAGACAATTAGGCAAGGAGAAATGATGTTCATCTTATCATTCGGACTTTTCTTAGACGAACACATATTCATCTAGACGAAATGACATTCGTCTTATCAGTCATACTTCTCTTAGACAAACACATATTCAACTGGACGAAATGATGTTCGTCTTATCAGTCAAACTTCTCCTAGACGAACACATATTCGATCTTACAAAATGATGTTCATTGCAAACTTATCCCAAAAGAAGCTTAGCCGATCGTATGGCTTTAGAAAATAACGAAATAGGGAGAACATGGTGCCTCCTGCTTTCTGTTACGCCCCCAACACGAAAATTACCAGCCTTAGAGTAGCAATCTGCAGACAGTGCCACAACAAGATTTCCATAGTAGCACTCTAGCTTCAATAATAAATGCACATATAGCCGAACGCCCGAACCCAAGTCAAAACCAGCCTTATTGCCTTATTGGTCAATGTTATTATATTTTCTATAACATGCAGAACCGAACCCGAGTTGAAATCGGCCTAGTTTTTTTGGTCCTTGACGATTTCACATCGAGAATTTCCGTTCTGCTATACTGAAGACGAGGGAAATTAATTTTTCACATAAACAAATGGCCATGTTCAAGCCCTTTTTAACTACATAAACAAGTGGAAGAAGCCATGCACTAACTGATAGTACATGCTGAAAATAATGTACAGGTAGTGCTAATGTGTCCAAATCAGGGTAGGCTCATACAGGTATGACATATTACATTACACTAGAAAGGACTATATACATACATTACAGTGATTAAAAAGGAGTATCACCTTTACATGAAAAATGAAAACTTAGAATGTATACGGTAAGACTGGGTTGAATCTAACGCCCAGATTCCAGCAGCCTTGCAGAATCCTCTTCTCCATGCTGAAATTTCCGGTGCTGACAATCTCCAAGCTGCCCACTGATGACTGACCGAGCAGGCTTTCCATCTCTTCAGGGTCATGTTGCGCTGGCACCCACGGATGCTGCATGACCTTGCAAAGTCGGTCCAACTTCTCGGCGACATCTCTCATTGTCGGCCGTCTCTCACCAATCATCTCCAGGCACTCCCGAGCAAGCTCCGCGACCTCCTCTAGCAACCAAGTATCATTGTCACTCTTTATGCGGTCGTCTATGACGTCCATGAGCCTACCCTCCTTCATGGCGCTCAAGAAGTGTAGCGAAAGGCTCCTCTCATTCTCAGGACCTTCAAGGTTAAATGCCATCTTACCAGTGAGTAGCTCTAGAAGAACAACACCAAAGCTGTACACATCACTCTTATCCGTCAGCTGGCAAGTCTGCATGTACTCAGGGTCCAGATACCCACAAGTCCCTTGCACCAGAGTCATGAACTGGGATTTGTCAGTCGGTGCTAGTATCGAGGCCCCAAAGTCTGACACCTTTGGAGCATAGTTCTCATCGAGAAGTATATTGGAAGATTTGAAATCGCCATGAAGGATAGGAGGCGAAGCCCATGAATGAAGGTAAGCTAAGGCTAGAGCAGACTCAAGGGCGATGTGCAACCGACTCGAAAAGGGGATGTTGTGGCAGCCATTGTCACCATGGATCAACTGAAACAGAGTGCCGTTGGGAATGATCTCGTAAACTAGCATTGGAACCTCTACTTCCAGGCAGCAGCCCAGTAGTTTGACAATGTTCTTGTGGTTGATTTGCGAACGGATAAGCATCTCTTTGCCTAACTCTTTCTTCTGCTGCTCACTGGTCATTGAAGCACAGCGTTTGACTGCAATTAGACTACCATCCTTCAGCGTGCCCCTGTAGACGGTACCATGGCCACCACGACCGAGGATGTTCTTGTCATCAAACTTGTCGGTTGCCTGAATGAGCTCTGCTTCTGTGAAGATGGAGAAGGCAGTTCCTTGCTTTAAGCTTATCTCCTGCAGCAAAAGAATCCCACCATGCTGTTGAAAATACTTCCGCTTGATCTTGGCCAACTTCTTTCTTTCAAGGATCAAGTATGTGCAGGTGATGGCTATGACCACAATTACGACCACAGTGCTTAGACCTGTGTAGATTTATGTTACAGCTCGACCATGCATACATATGATTCTTATGAAGCTAAAGGAGAGAGAATATTACCAACAACTAGCACCACAGTGCCAGAAGAACTCGGAGGCTTTTCGTTTGGGCAAGAATAATTCCCAGGTGTGTTGGTGCAGTGCCCAGGGCATGGCCGTGGAACATTGACAGCACACTCATCAATATCTGAAAATACAGTATGATACTTAGAGCTCTGCTTTGCAAAGATTGAATAAGGTGACATGCTAAATGGTTTTAATTAGATGCATCGATCAAGTTCGGAATATGCACCTTGGCATCCATCAGTAAGGTAAGGATTGCCACTGTAGCCGCCAGTGCAATTGCAGAGGTAACCTGGGCCATTGCTGGAGTCTATGCACTTGCTGTTGTTACTGCGGCAAGCAAAGCATATGAATCTGCTTTCTTGCTCGCAACAGCGCATGTCTCATGTCTCATTGCCCACTACCCATTTCAAGATCACTGGAACACGGCCAGCGTTTTCTTCCCAGAACATTGTCGTGTTAAGATATGTTGTGCGAAAACGGAATGCATCAGCCTCCATCATCACAGCATAGCCACAGTACTCTGCGCCATCTGTGGTGCTTATGTTGGTAGTGTTATACTGATCATTGAAAATTGCGTCGTAGTCAGACATGTTGCGGGTGAGCATAACCTGGCAGCAGCCAACACCTTCGCAAACCCCATCTTGTGCCTCCTGGATGTTCTCGGATCGTGCCCAGCATCCAATGACATTCTGCATAACAAGAACATTCCAGTTTATTGTCAGCTTAAAAATTACCGACTCCAGGTTACTAAAGAACTAAATATACAATAAGAAAAGTAGCAATAAATCATAATCCACAAGGTGACCATCTTAATATGAAAATAACTAGTGATAACTCACAGTATGCCAGTGTGTTGAAGCCCATAACAATAAACCTGTTGCGCAGCTCCGAGAATGTGAATGGTAGGCTGTTGAGTCCCATGCCCCCTTCACTTTTGGAGATACTCCTGCTCGAGAGGTTGTAGCACATGGATGAGATATAGTGTTTCACCCGAATCTCACCATGGAGCAATGATATATTCAGCAATGGCATGTTGCCGAAAAATGTCGCATTGGCACTGCCGTCCTCAGTTTTGTTGCACTCAAGATCAAATCCTTCCATTGCACAGTGAGAACCAATACCAAATGGGTATACAAATTTAACATCGCCGCAGCTCTCTGGGCAGCTGGAGTTTGGCAAAGCCACCACCTTAGCTTGAAATTGCAGCACACCCGTGAGGGTGAGGCTGAGTAGTAAAAGTAGAAGCATAGGTGTTGTATGAGAGGATCTATTGCAGTAGTGGTACATAGTTTCTTACGGCGTATCTCAATATCTGCTAGCAACCAAGTGCATAAGCGGCACATTAGTCCTATATATAGGAGTCCAACACTTTGTTAATTGGCTAGACCTTTTCTTATTGCTGCAATAATGATATGATTATTTTGTCATCTTTTGATGACTCCAGCAAATACATGCTATTCTTTATAACCCTTTGAAAGGATCATGGCTGTGTTGATTGAGCGAAGCAAAGATGCTAAATTGTTTTAGCTATAATCTTTAAGAAGTCTATGAATTCCAACATCGATTGTTCAGTTAGCTCAAAAATAGTCTTCAATCCACTCTTTTGAAAGTGAAACCATGCAACTAAAACAAAAGCCCTCCCATTTCATTGAGTTACACCTTGTTAATTTATTTGGACCTGATGAGAGATTGCCTCAACTCGGAGTTTTGCACCACAATTACAAGGAGCCTATATCCTGCACACTTTATTTTAACAATATATTTGACAAATTCTACTACAACGATGGCACTGAAAGGAGCACTTTATATTAACCTAAAAAATGGCAACTGCACATATTAAACCTTCAAATTAGGTAAGCATACAGTTGAAACAATTAAAGAATCTGTATACTGACGGATACAAGTGGAACAATGGTACTGAAATACCATGTAATGCTGTCTCTCTCCAAATTGGATGTCATGCCACACTAAATTATTCAACGCTAAATGTGATTTCATTTGGCCATGTCAAAAACTACGGGGGGTCAGGAGTCATGACACGCTTAAACTCAAAGCAGAATTGGACTGCAGCAGGATTAGCACTCAAAAGAAATACTTCAATACATCGTTTTCTCATTTTCAACCAAAGCAGGTTAACTGAACATATTGTGCTACTGTGACTGCACTGAAGGCTCCTAATTGATTTTTTTGAATGTAAGCTAATTGAATTTTTAAGAATTCTCCCCGCAAAAAAAAAAAGAATTTTTAAGAATTCAATATTTACACATGTTCAGTTGCTATCAACGATTCAACATAAAGCACCAAAACCAAAAATGATCTATCAACGTACAAATTGAGCATATACTCTATTAAATCGCTTTACTATAGGGCCGACGCCCTCCAAATTGAACATGATATGCATTAAAGTCAACTCATCACGTGGACAATGTTGCTTTGGCTAGGTCGACAGTTACAGATGCCATGTCACTCCAAACTAAAGTCAACGCGGAAAATGGATTGGTTTGGCCAAGTGGAAAATTGCAGAGGTCATCGCACATTTATCTGAACAAAGGATGTGGTGTGGATCACAACGGGACTAAGCCAACCCGCTGTTTTCCTCCAAACTAAAATTAGCATAACGCATTGTTCAGTTGGTGGACTAGCTTCGAGCTCTCCGTCCATCCGCGACCATCGCGCCTCGAGCGGCGAGTCCCGCTGCGCCGTGCGCCGCGGCCTCGTCGCCGCTCTTGTCGACGGATGGATACAGGCCGTGTTTACTGCCTCAGCCAGCTCCTCAACTCGGCAAAATTCAACGCACAGGCACAGCTGCACAAGGGATACCCTCAACTTGCCCTCACTCCAATAGGAGTTCGTACCAAAAATATGAGGTGCACACAGCAGCACGTCATCACAAATTTCGTTTAACATCTTTGACATATTCTGCTATACTGAAGAAAAATAAGTGGCTATTAGTCCATTTCACATGTTCAAAACCTTTTTAATCTACATAAACATATAGCTGGAGAAGCCACGAAACAACTAATAGTATATATTTGAACAAACTGTGCTGAAAATAATGTACAGGTAATACTGAAGGATCCTGTGTTCGAGAAAATACTGAAGGATCCTGTGTCCAAATCAGGGTAGGCTCGTACAGGTACGGACGTACATATAAATTACACTAAAAAGAAGTATATACATACATAATACATTACACTAAGAAAAAAGGAGTATCAAGCTTACATGAAATGAAAACTTAGAATGTATGGTATGATTAGGCCGAACCTAACGCCCAGACTCCAGCAGCTCTTGCACAATCCTCTTCTCCATGCTGAAACTTCCTGTGCCTATCATCATCTCCAAACTGACCATTGATGACTCCTCGAGCAGGCTCTCTCTCTCTTCAGAATGATGTTGCGCAGGCACCCAAGGGTGTTGCATCACTTTGCTGAGCCTGTCCAGCTTCTCAAACACATCTCTCATTGTCGGCCGCCTCTCGCGGACCATCTCTAGGCACTGACTCGCAAGCTCTGCGACCTCCTCGAGCAACCCCATGTCATCCTCATTCTTGATGCGGTTGTCAATGATGTCCATGAGTCTGCCTTCCTTCATAGCACATAAGAAGCGTAGTGAAAGGCTTCTTTCGTTTTCAGGCCCTTGAAGGTTGAAGGCCTTCTTGCTGGTGAGAAGTTCCAGGAGAACGACCCTAAAACTGTAAACATCACTCTTATCTGTCAGCTGGCATGTCTGCATATACTCAGGGTCTAAGTAACCGCAAGTCCCTTGAACAAGTGTGACAAATTGAGACTCATCAGTCGGTGCCAGTACCGAAGCCCCAAAGTCTGATACCTTAGCTGCATAGTTCTCATCAAGGAGTATATTGGATGATTTGACATCTCCATGAAGGATTGGAGGTGAAGCCCATGAATGTAGGTAAGCTAAAGCCGCAGCAGACTCGAGAGCAATGTGTAAGCGAGTCGAGAAGGGGATGTTGTGGCAGCCATTGCTACCATGGATGAACTGGAACAGTGTGCCGTTGGGAATGAACTCATAAACTAGCATTGGAACCTCCACCTCGAGGCAGCAGCCCAGAAGCTTAACGATGTTCTTGTGGTTGATCTGGGAAAGGATTAACATCTCTTTGCCGAACTCCTCCTTTTGCTGCTCACTGGTCATTGATACACACCGTTTGACTGCGATCAGACTGCCTTCCTTGAGCGTGCCCTTGTATACAGTGCCATGGCCACCACGGCCAAGGATGTTCCTGTCATCAAATTTGTCCGTTGCATCAGTGAGCTCTGCTTCTGTGAAGATGGTGAAACAAGTTCCTTGCTTTAAGCTTAACTCCTGCAATAGAAGCACCCCGCCATGCTGTTGGAAATACTTCCGCTTGATTTTGTCCAACTTCTTCCTTTCATGGATCAAGTACATGCAGGTGATGGCTATGGCCACAACTGCAAACCCGATGCTTGAACCTGTGTGGTTTTCAGACAATCAATCACTACCATTAAAAATTTAACAATATAATCAACTTGTGCTCATACGTGGGCTAGTAATTGGAGGCCTATAACTAATCAAAGTTGTTTATCTTTGATCTCTCATTTGTTCATATGCAAACACACTATTCGTACATGAACATTTTAATTTATGCGGTTCTGATAGATTTTATTGCCCATTACTATATGGGCATTTGCATCCCGATTTGTAGTTTTATCTTTGCATCACACAACCCTATGTCATGCATGGTGACACATATCATATTATTTGGGGACTACTAGTTTATATACAAATTTTAGGACAATTTAGATTGTATTTAATAATGTCATACATGGATAATTAAGGTGAAAGTTCATTGGTTTAATTGGCTTCAAGTGTTTCCTCATAATGGTAGAGGTGAGATTTTTAAACATAAATTTTGGGATATGGTTACTTTAGACTACTTTTATAATGGCAGAGTTAGTTATTTTTAAAAACATAATAGATCCAATAGCTATATTTTCCATGATGATTACAGTCTACACAACTAATAGTAGTATGTTCATGCTTCCATGACAACTTCTATGATATTTCATTTTATTCCCAAGTGTGTCTCTTGAGAATTAGTGGGCTCCGAAACAAATCTCTAATTAATAATGGTATTAAGATGTGCAAACACATTTTTCTCAAACAAGAGACGTGTTTACCCACAGCTAGTGCCACAGTGTTTAACGATCTCGGACAAGAGTAAGCTCCAGGTGTGTTCTTGCAGTTAGCGCATGGAGGTGGTTTGGCAGTACACTCATCAATATCTGCATAAAGAGTATGGTACTTAAATCTCAACAACTGCATAAATATATTCTTTTAAGAAATTATTTGTTACTTGTACACATGAATCAAAAGGTATACTTGCAATACCGACCTTTGCATCCATCAGGAAGGTAAGGATTGCCCTCGAATCCTTGGGTGCAGTTGCAGAGGTAGCCTCCACTGCTGGAATCAACGCACATGCTGTTAGTGCTGAGGCAAGCATATGAATCATTTTTCTTCGTCGCAACATCGCAAGTCTCGTTGCCCACTACCCAGTTCAAGATGGCCGGGACACGGCCATCATCATGCTCATCCAAAAAGGCTGTAGTGTTTAGATATGTTGTTTTGAACTGAAATGCGCCTGTCTCCATAACCACGGCATAGCCTTGGTAGTCTGCCCTGTCTGTGGTGCTTCTGTTTGTATAGTAATCGGTCATATTGTACAATGGACTGAAATACACGTAGTCATTGTTCATGTCGCTAGCGAGTGCAGCCCGGCAGCAGCCGGCACCGCCACACTTCTCATCTTGTGCCTTGAGGTTGCTGTAGGGTGAGCTCCGCGATACACACCCAATCACATGCTGCATGCATGAATATGAAGATTCAAATTATTAGCAGCTTACTAAAACATACAGCTACCCATATGTAATCATAAATGAGTTGGTTGAACACTGAGTTTACTCACAGTATTGTCCGTCATGTATGCGAGAGTGTTGACACCGATAACCGTAAACATGTTAGACTTCCCTGAATATCTAAATTGTGCGTTGGAGAGATTCCTGTGCCATTTATTGTAATTGATCTCCTTGGTCGAGCGATTGTAGAACATGGATGAGATGTGTTTCATGATCCGAACCTGACCATGGGGCAGCAATATATTCCGCACTGGAATAATTCTGCCAAAGATGGTTAAGAAGCTGTGGCCATCCTTAGCCTTGTTGCAGTTGAGCTCAAATCCTTTCATTGCACAGCCATCGCCAACCCCAAATGGGTATTGAATCTCAACATCGCCGCAATGCTTCAGGCAGCTGGGTCCTGGCAAAGCCAGTGACTTGGCTTGGAATTGCGGCGTGATTGTGAGGCTTAAGAGTAGCAACAGAAGCATAGGTACTGTATCAGTGGAGTTCTTGTAATACTAGTACATAGTGTGCTATGGTGTGTCACAATTACTGCTTTGTTTGATCAGAAGGTATGTCCGACTTATTAGTCTCTCTATATATATACTAGTGCAGCGTTTACTTCGTTTGTCAGGCAGCCTCTTTTTTTAATTTTTTGCTGCGAAATGAGATGTCACTATATCGTCTCCACCAAATACATGGCATGGTTTTGGACCCTTTTGACAAGGTCATGACTGTCTCCTTTCAATCAAGCATCTTACAATTCCAACTTCCACCTCACAAATAAATCCGGAGAATCCGTCAATGCCTCAATGGAATCAATAACCATATGCTGCAATGATAGCTATAAAGAAAACGATGGCAACGAAAGAGTCGTCATGAAAACTTCCACCAAGTCTACAAAGCAACTAGCTAATTCGTATTAGGTGTCTAATTCCAAGAGATGTGGTATGAATTAGCTATTTTAGGTCCAAAAGTCTAGAAGTCACGGCATGACTCCACACTACTGAATTCAAAGGCAGGAACCATGCATTTGAACCGCTAGTTTTCCTAATCTCCAACCCCACCCGCCCACACACACTGACTGGGAGCATAGTCCAACCCATAGTTTTGGTGGTTTCAGATTCACTGTAGAGAATGGTTTTTAGATGATTAAGGTAGACCTGGTGGAGGAGAAAGAGCCAAACCTCACACTCTCCGTCGCCACCACTGTTGCCACCCGTGTCCAGTCAGTCATCACCTCCAGACGCCGAGCCCACCCTTCACACGATGCCATATCCTCCATTCCTCCGGACTCAGACTTTGCGTCCATGCGTGGCACGTCGGCATGGGCATTGCAAGTCAACTAGGTAAGCAGACAATAAAAACAATTAAAGAATATGTATACTGATAGATACAAATGGAATGACGGTGCTGAAATATCATGTAATGCTGCCTCTCTGTAAATTTGATGTCATGCCACACTAAATTCAACGTTGAACGTTATCTCGTTTGACCATGTCAAAAACTCCAGGGGTCAGAACACAATTAACTCAAAACAGAGTTGGGCTGCAACAGGATTAGCACTCAAAACAAATACTTCAATACAATGTTTTACCATTTCAACCAAAGCAGCTTTCAGAACAGCAGCAGACTGGTCTTGCAATCCAGATCGAACTTAGAGCAGAGAGTTTTCCACAATCAGCCTCGGGATGAAGGGAAGGATGAAGGACACCATTCGATGATACTCAGAGACACCCGTTATATCTAGCGTCAATAGTTACCATCCTATGTGCTGGTATCCCGGCCCTCGGACTGTACTAGAGCCATTCGATTTCAGCTAAATGTTTTTTTTATTGCCTCAACTTTTAAGTACAAGCTGTAATATCTGAACTCACGCACTAACTCACACCACACACACACGCACCCAACTCATACACACCCTAGTGCGCAAGCTAGACCTATCACCTATACCCTAGGTTCTAGAATACGGCTGAGAGATATGACGGTTGTGACGTATCCGTGCGAGGCAACGAAATTTATTATGGAACTACTGTTCCTAGGTGAGGAAACACGGTCGATCCCAGAGATCGAACCCGCGTCCGGTCGTCCGTCAACGTGAGAACGTACCGCACGAGCTAAGTTCGGCCTCGGCTAAATGTTTCTTTTGGGCAGCAGCCAGCTATGGATTGTGTTGATGCATGGTGGCCATGTATTTTCTGGTCCCTTTGGTCAGATTCAGCGGCGGAGCTGCGGCCCAGGCCCTAGTCGTTGGCCCACGAACACCACATACTCCATGTATTTTCTCAGCCCAATACCAAAAGGCCCAGGAGGCACGGCCTCACCAACCTGTCTGTCACCCTCTGTCGCTCGCTCGCGAGGGCGCGGCGCCGCATGGAGTAGGCAACTCGCCAGCCGCCAGCAGGGGCGGAGTGGCAGACGGAGGAGCG
Source organism: Bothriochloa decipiens (assembly GCA_023333625.1). Taxonomy (NCBI): domain Eukaryota; kingdom Viridiplantae; phylum Streptophyta; class Magnoliopsida; order Poales; family Poaceae; genus Bothriochloa; species Bothriochloa decipiens. The sequence continues at coordinate 7,272,220 of CM041644.1, forward strand.
AAGCAGGGCGCCGGCGACGGAGCCGCCCATCCCGGTCTCCCTGCGCCTCTCGGCATCCCGCTCCTGCCCATGCCGCGCACGCGCAGGCGGCAAGCAGCATCGCCGCAGGTAGTGACGCCGCGTCGGCCGCCCCTGCCCCTGCCCCTGCCCCTGCCCCTGCCCTGTGCTGCTGTGCCCGGCCTCCAGGCTAGAGCAGTCTAGCTCCAGGTGGCGGGAGGAGGCCCCAGCGCCCAGCCCTCGTCCGGCCACCGATTGCCGGCCCCCTTGGTAAGCCTGATAAGTCTGTATCATTCTCTACTGAATTTATATTTCAATTGTATTGATCTAGAATGGAATTAGATATATAGATGATGGATTTACAGAATCTCACTGGAGGGTACGTATTTTTTTTTCATTTCATCACATGTACGGTACATGAAGGGCGGCCTTGGTGTAAGCGGTAGAGCTTTACCGCCTATGACCAAGAGGTCCAGGGTTCAAGCCTCAGCCTCTACACATTTGTGCAGGGATGACTGTTGGCTATTTTTCCTTCCCCAGACCCCGCAGTGCGGGAGCTTAAGGCACTGGGTACGCCCCTACATGTACGGTACATGATTTTTAGCTTCTTAGAGGCCCTGGTCACAAGGAAAAGCTGGCTCCGCCACGTCAGATTTACGGATGTTATCTTGGCAGATGGTTTTATTCTGCTACTCTGAATTTGTAGACGTTGTATTTTCATTGCCTTGGTAATGAAATTTCGGTACACATGCATATAGGTAATATCGTTCAGTAGGTGCATTGGTATATATATTCTGCTACCGTGACCACACTGAAAGGCTCCTAATGGAATCTTTACACCTAAAATACAATATCTACGCATATTCAGTTGCTATCAACGATTCGTAAGCACCAAAACAAAACAAAAAATGTTCTATCATCGTACATTAACTGAACACATTCTATTAAACTGCTTTACAGATAGCGTCTGACGCCCTCCAGATATATGCAATTTGCTCTGCACTAAAGTGAACTCAGCGCGTGTACCATATCTCTTTGGCTAGACAGTTACAGATGTCATGTCACGCCAAACTAAAGTCAACGCGGACCGTGGATTGGTTTGGCCAAGTCGAAAAATGCAGAGGTCATCAGACATTTATCTGAACGCTGGATGTGGTGTGGATGGCAACGGGACTAAGCCAACCCCCTGTTTTTCTTTTTCCCAAACAAAAATTAGCACAGCTCAACACATTGTTCAGTTGGTGGACTCAGATCTGCGGGGTGGGGGACAGAGAAAAGCAATGCCCGAAGAAGGGTTTGGGAGAGTAATGGATTTAGTGGAAGCAGGCTACCTCGCGTTACCCGTCGCCGCGCATTGCACTAGCCATGGCTGCCGCAGTGCCGCCTGCCGGCGCTCGTCTAACCGTCGTCGCCGGACTGCGGGATGACCCTCCGCGGCATCTCAAGCCCTCTGCTAACCCGTCTTCGACCTCTCCGTCAATCCACGACCATCGCGCCTCGAGGGGGCGGGCAAACTCGAATTTTTTTTATTTTTAACTTTTTTTAAATTTTTTTTACAATTTTAATTTTTTTTTCGAAATATGGCAGAACTAGTCGTCCACGGTTAAAAAAGCCTACTGTGTGAGCGTTATATGTGACGTGATACAGGGCCGGCCGTCGCCGGTGCCGGTTTTTACGGATGGCCGCCTGTAGCCCAAAAAACGCCCACTACGTGGGCGTTTTTTGGTGGCGAGGGGCTGCTTGTAAAAATGCGCGCTGTTTTGCGGATGGACCTCGGAGCAGCCAAAAAACGCGGGGGCCGCCCGTAAAACAGCCGCACCGTGCATTGATGCAGCCCACCACAAAATGCGCTAAAACTAACAAAAAAAAGGCGACAGTGGGACTCGAACCTGCACCATCTCATCACCAGCCCCGCTACGCTAACCAATAGAGATGTGTAACTTTCTTATAAAGAATGGAGCAGTTGTACTATTTAATAGGTGTAAAGAACGGTCAGTCCCGTCCAGAAGACAGTACCATGCAGCTTCGCCTGTTTTGCAGGCGGCCCCCTGGCGCGCAAAAAATGTCCAAAACAGCGCGTACTTTTGCGGTGGGCGTTTTTTGGGCTACAGGCGGCTGTCCGCAAAAGCCGGCACCGGTGGCGGCCGGTCCTGTGCCACGTCACATATAACGCCCACACAGTGGGCGTTTTTTAACTGTGGACGACTAGTTCTGTCATATTTTGAAACAAAAAATTAAAATTGTAAAAAAAATTTAAAAAAAATTAAAAATACAAAAAGCCCGGCAAACTCTCGCCGCTTGTTTCCTGCCAGGCCGAGCTTGGGCGGGGCTGGGCCACCCGAGAGATTTCTGGCCTAAATATCTAGTTGGGCCGCCCTAGGGCTTTCTGGCCCAAATCGAAGTTCAATTCACTCCTCCCTCATCCCCTCCCCATCATCGTAAACCTGCAACAATTTTTTTTTTTTTTTTGAAAAAAATGGAAACTCGCAAGGACGCGTGACTTACCCTATTTTGTAGGGGTGGTACACCTAGAACCGGACGCGTCAGTAAGCCTTGCTACTTGATCCCACGTGCCACGAGCCAGTACAAAACGAGAAACAATCAGCTGATCCTGATCTCGCAAAGCCGAAGCCATATCGACATGGAACTCTACCTGACCTCAGCATCCCCTGCTTTGCAGTTCGTCCTGCTCTTCCTCCCCCTGCTCCCTCTCCTCTGCCTACTCAACCTGCGCCGCCATGACCCCAAGAAGCAGCCTCGCGCTCATGGCCTCATGGTCTACCCGCTCGTCGGCATCCTTCCGCACATCGTCAAGAACCAGCACCGCTTCCTCGCCTGGTCCACCGAAGTCCTCAAGCGCGACCCCTCACACACCATGTCGTTCAAGGCGCTCGGCCTCACCGGCGGCGTCGTCACGGCCAACCCGGCCAACGTCGAGCACATCCTCAAGACCAACTTCGCCAACTACCCCAAGGGCGAGCTGACGGTGTCCATGCTCAAGGACTTCCTCGGCCACGGCATCTTCAACTCCGACGGCGAGCAGTGGCTGTGGCAGCGCAAGGCCGCCAGCTACGAGTTCAGCAAGCGCTCGCTCCGGAACTTTGTCGTCGACGCCGTCCGGTTCGAGGTCGTCGAGCGCCTGCTGCCGCTGCTCGACGGCGCGCGCCGCGACGGCCGGACGGTGGACGTGCAGGACGTGCTGGAGCGGTTCGCGCTCGACAACATCTGCCGCGTGGCGTTCGGCGACGACCCGGCGTGCCTAGCCGAGGAGAGCGGCGTGGCGGCGGCCCCGGCGGAGAGCGACGAGTTCATGCGCGCCTTCAACGACGCGCAAAGCGCCGTCATGGCCCGGTTCATGTCGCCGGTGAAGTCGCTGTGGCGCCTCAAGAAGCTCCTGCACATGGAGCCCGAGAGGCGGATGCGCGAAGCGGTCGGCACCGTCCACGGCTACGCCGACAGGATCATCCGCGAGCGCCGGGGGGCGAGGGGCGAGGCGGCCGGGCTAGCATCGCGCGGCAAGCAGGACGACGACTTCCTGTCGCGCTTCGCAGCGAGCGGCAACCACAGCGACGAGAGCCTCCGGGACGTGGTCACCAACTTCCTCCTCGCCGGGCGCGACACGACGTCGTCGGCGCTGACGTGGTTCTTCTGGCTGGTCTCCACGCGGCGTGACGTTGAGGAGAAGATCGTGCGCGAGGTCCGCGCGGTGCGGCGCGCGTCCAGCGTCCAGGAAAACGCCGGCGCGGCGGCAACGTTCAGCTTTGACGAGCTGCGGGACATGCAGTACCTCCACGCGGCCATCACCGAGTCCATGCGGCTGTACCCGCCGGTGGCCATGGACTCGCACAGCTACAAGGAAGATGACGACCTGCCGGACGGCACCTTCGTCGGGAAAGGGTGGCTGACGACCTACTCCGCGTTCGCCATGGGTCGGGTGGAGGACATTTGGGGCGAGGACTGCGAGGAGTTCAGGCCGGAGAGGTGGATCGACGACGACGGCGCGTTCCGGCCGGAGAGCCCGTTCAAGTATCCGGTCTTCCACGCGGGGCCAAGGATGTGCCTCGGCAAGGAGATGGCGTACATCCAGATGAAGTCCATTGTAGCGTGCGTGCTCGAGAGGTTCAGCTTCCAGTTCGTCGGCGGCGAGGAGCGGCCGGGGCTCGTGCTCTCGCTCACGCTGCGGATCGAAGGCGGTCTGCCGATGAAAGTGATTGAGAGGACGAACTAGGCACTAGGCTAGACTCTCCACTTGATACTTGTTTGTTTAGGCTAGACTTTCCTCTTGATACTTGTTTATCCACCTCAGGACACGGAACACATGCTTTGGACGGTTTGGGTACATTGATCGAGGTGTAATTTTGCTTAATTTTTAAGTCAACTCATCTTAACATATATGGATTGAGATTAATACTTGTACCTCTCCTCACATGGTTTTTTTTAATTACACGGTACAACGCAGAAGTTTATAACACGCATGTATACTCACCCCTATGAACACACGTACGCAAATCCTACCCCTACCCCTACCCCTATGAGCACCTCCGAAAAACTGAGCACCCGACAGATCTGGAGATTTTCAGAGTCACCACTGGCGCTTCGTTGTCGACGGGAATACCGCTTACCATTTAACGCATAACGTCGGTTAATCTTTGGAAAAATTCTAAAAAAAGATACGAGCATCAGGATTTGAATTCTGATGGGTAGCGTCTCACTAGACCGTCTTATTATTGAATTACAAGCTAATTCACAATTCTTTACGAATGGTGTAATGTCCTGATCTATTAGACGTACGGTCAAAACTACTTGGCGATAGGGATGCAAGTGAGCTATAGCCCATGAACACGTATGTAGACTTAGGGGATAGCCACCATACGCCACCGCCACAACAAAAGCTGTCTTAGTGTTTGGTTGGTGCTCAAAGTATTGGCAACCACAACTTTTTCTAGTGTAATATATGCCACCAATCATGGTGCTAGAAATCTCTGCCACGGTTATGGCGCCCTTCACTGGAGTGTGGCCGGGTAAGGCCAGGAAACAAACATCCCCACTTACAATACATCATCCGTTTGGGGAGGAGGCAAGCGACTGAGGCCATGTTTAGTTGCCTAAATTGGGGTTCAGAATTACTATGTAAAAAAAAAATTCTCATCACATCAAAATACCGGCACATGCATGTAATACTAAACGTGGATAAAATCAAAAACTAATTACACAGTTTGGTTGTACTTTACGAGACGAACGTTTTGAGCCTAATTAATTAATGTTTGAGAATTATTATTAAATAAAAATAAAATACTACAGTGCAACAATGCGCTACAGTGATTCAGTGTGCACCGAATCCGGCGATCTAAACAAGGCTTGAGCGAGCTGAGATAGATAAGAGGCTAACCTCTTGGAGAACGAGAATGGAGACCACCGGACCACCAAATTAGCTCTTTGCTTGGATCATCTGAGCACAAATATGGAGAACATAGTACTCTCTGTTTAGGCTGTGTGCAGTTTTGGTGTTGAAGTATTGCCCATTTAGGTTGGTTGGACGAGAAGGGCATGTGCTGTCTTGTGTTGCTACAAATATTCCAATAGTTTTTAGCCACTGGGTTGTGAGTTGTGACCAAGGTCACCAAGGTTTGCATTCTGTTGGTATGCCACATAAGGTTCACTGGCTTTATTTATTTGTGAAATCAACCTTAAACCAAACCAAGGGGAAAATGACCTTTTTCTCATTTTTTTTAAAATCAGTGAAAGTAAAAAAGTTGACAAAGCATATCTTTATGCAGAATAAAGTTGTAGTTATTGGTTACTACGAAAAATTGTTCCAAACATGAGAATATAGGATATTAGATAAGGGTACTGTTAGAGGTGATCTTTTTTTCATAAATCTTAATTTTGACTTCAAAAGGTTGGATACGAGAATTCTTGGAGATACGAGGATAAGAGAACTATTGGAAATGCTCTTAAGGAGCCAATAGATTTCACTCATGTCTTTATCCAATTCTATTTCCCGCTCATCGTCACCAAAAGGGTTTATCCCCTTCACCATGCATTACTATATATTCCTTTGAACAAGAGACAAGAGAGAATGTACAAGGCAGGCTTAAATGCATAATTCCTCAGGACTAACAAAAGAGATAATGAACAGTCGAGTAACATCAACCTCTATCAGAGATGGCCAAGCAAACAATAGGTCAGATTTGCGATTTTTTTTTTTTTGATAATTTGACAGATTTGCGATTTTATACCTCCCAAAGCAATGGAATCTTAGTACATACATGGGGACACGCAAGATGATCTACAAAACATAACGGGCAGGTGTCTCTAACGACCAAACTCCAGGAGGCCACGACCAACGCTCCTCTCCACGGTCAAAAACGCAGTGCTCACCATCTCCACACCGTCCACCGATGGCTCTCTGACAGCGAGCAAGCTCTCCATCTCCTCAGGGTCACGCTGCACCCACGGGTGCTGCGTAACTCTACTCAACCCGCCGAGCCTCTCAGCGACATCGCTCATCGCTGGTCGGTTCTCGCCAACCATCTCCAGGCACTGCTTCGCGAGGTCAGCGACCTCCTCCACCAGGCCAACGTTCTCTTCACCTTTGATGCGGTCATCTATGACATCCATGAGCCTCCCCTCCTTCAACGCGCACAGAAAGCTCACGGAAAGGCTCCTCTCGCTCTCGGGCCCTTCAAGGTTGAGTGCCTTCTTGCCGGTGATCAACTCCAGGAGAACGACGCCAAAGCTGTAGACATCGCTCTTGTCTGTAAGCTGGCATGTCTGCATGTACTCAGGGTCCAGGTACCCACATGTCCCTTGCACCAGAGTGACGAACTGGGACTCATCAGTCGGTACCACTATTGAGGCTCCAAAGTCTGATACCTTTGCGGAGTACTTGTCATCAAGAAGTATGTTGGAGGATTTCACATCACCGTGAAGGATTGGCGGTGATGCACACGAATGCAAGTAATCCAATGCTAGGGCAGATTCATGGGCGATCAGTAACCGAGTTGAGAATGGGGCGTCACAGCACCCATCGCCATCATGGATGAAATGGAATAGTGTGCCGTGGGGGATGAACTCGTAGACTAGCATTGGGACCTCTACTTCGAGGCAGCATCCTAGGAGCTTCACGATATTTTTATGGTTGACCTGGGACAGAATGAGCATTTCCTTGCCAAACTCCTTCCTGCGCTGTTGATCTGTCATTGATATGCACCTTTTGATCGCAACCAGAATGCCGTTCTTGAGCGTGCCTTTGTAGACAGTCCCATGACCGCCGCGACCAAGAACATTCTTGTCGTCGAATTGGTCCGTTGCCTCCATGAGCTCTGCTTCTGTGAAGATTGTGAATGTAGTGCCTTGCCCTGTGCTTATCTGCTCCAGAAGCAGCAGACCCCCATGTTGTCGAAAGTATCTCTCCTTGATGCTGGCCAGTTTCCTCCTTTCGCGGGTCAAATATGAGCAAGTGATGGCTATGGTCAGCATGACAACAGCAACACTTATGCCTGAAAGTTTTTCATGTGTTACTGGTACAGTTTAATTGTCTAAGAGAAGGGGAAAAAAGGCCACTGAATATAATTGTGATTTACCAATAGATAGTATTGTTGTGCCAGAGTGTGACAAGCCACGACTCCTGCAGTCGAAACTACCGTGTCTGTTGACGCAACGCCCAGGGCATGGAGATGGACTAAGGGCACACTCATCGATGTCTGAAAAATGAAAATGGCGGCATGATCTCAGAGATCAGAAATTTGATTAGCTCCAAAATATTGAATTATGTATGACCTAACAATTTTGAAAATGTGTTACTTACCTTGACATCCATCACGAAGGTAAGGATTGCCTTTGTAGCCTTCAGAGCAGTTGCAAAGGTAACCGATACCACTGGTCGAATTAATGCACTCACTGTTGCTGCTACGGCAGGCATAGGAAGCTGCATCCTTCTTGGCAGCATCGCAAGTTTTGTTGCCCGCGGCCCAGTTTAGAATAACTGGGACTTCACCATTGTGCTCATCCCAGAAGGTCGTCGAGTTCAGATACGCCGTGCGGAACTTAAATTTGTCAGCCTCCACCACTATGGCATATCTGCAGTGCCTTTTGTCATCAATGTCACTTAGGTTGCTGTCGGATGTACTATTACCGAAGGAAAATTGTTGGTAGGATATGTTGCTACTGAGCGCAACTTGGCAGCAGCCTACACCGGTGCACCCCTCTACTGCTGCCAGGTTTTTAGGAGGAGAGCTCTCCGTCTGGCACCCGATCACATACTGCATAAACAGGAAAATATACTGAGTCATTGGCACTATTATATTAAATATCAATTTTACTGCATCAGATTGACGTTTGTATTTGAGCATTAAGAGAACTGTATATTGAAGATAACCTGCAGCCAACAGCAGAATATAGCGAATGTTCCTCTTTTTTTGTGACTTATCCTTTTTTCCCCTGTGTGTGTGTGTGTGTGTGTGAGAGAGAGAGAGAGAGAGAGAGAGAGAGAGAGCACTCACAATGGCAGATTGCCTTGTGCCAGCCATTAAGCCGAGCGTGTCGACTCCTATGACTGTGAACATGTTCTCCTTCTCTGAGATAGTGAATGGCGTGCCAGCAAGGTCCAAGAAGGTTGTGGTTGAGCGGTTGTGGCACATGGAAGCAATGTAACTCATCATGCGAACCTGACCTTGGAGAAGCAATATGTTGGCCACCGGCATGTTATAGAGGTACGTAGTGTTCCTTTGGCCATCCTGAGACTTGTTGCAGTGAAGCTCAAATCCCTCTTCCAATGCACAGCCAGGGCCAATCCCAAATGGGTACTCAATGCTGACGTCGCCACACTTGTTTGGGCAATCACTGTTGGGAGATGATGAAGCACCTCTGACCACATCCTGCAACAGAAAGGCAAAGCTGAAGAACAACAGCAGATGCATGGGCAGCATCACAGAGAGCTTCCTATGGTAGCCCATAAGGGTAGTGGAAAGAGAGCTGCTTGTACACTTCTTTTTTTGATGCATGTTCGCACATCTGTGTCTCTATCTATATACTCCATATAAGTTGGCTCCTTAAGTCTGTCAACTCTCTAAATTTCTATGAACGTTAGGTAATGAATTCGTCATCTCTGACTGGGCCAAACACACGCTGTGGTTCCATCGCTGCTCCTCCATTTCACCATATGGCTGATTCTAAAGAACTGAAACTTGTATGGGTACCAGTACATTGACATTTCAGCTAACTATCCGGAAAAAAAAAGGAATGACTAAATAAAACTAGCAACAAAAGTACAGAACTAGCAATAAGAGACCGCCTTTAATCCAGCTATATACTCTGCATTTGACTGGATCTAACAAGAGGCCGGCATTTCTTCAACATACTGAGTCAATTGGAGACAATTCCTTAGTTGGAGGCTTGCAGCTGCACTTGCCCAGAAGCACTAACCTAGGCAAGGTCAGCAGCACCTTTTTTTTTTTTTTTTTGACGAAAACAACGCAGCACGTTGTAATAACTTAGGTCCAGGCTCTAATCGGAGATTAGCATACCGCAGCAAACGCTACGAATCCGCTGACCATTTCGATACCTCCTGCGCCCTCCTCCAAGTCAAGAGATGAAGCACCGAGAGATGGAGCATGGGAGCGGTCGGAAGAAGTAGGGAGGCGCTTACCCTGCTGTTGTGCCCGGATGGCTCCACGGATGCCGCGGCGCCGCTTCGGCGCGCCGCGGACCTCTACCCCCGCTTCGTCTTCCTCCAGCCGCTTCCATGCCACACCCAACGTCATGTCACTCGCGGAGAGGGATTCAGTAACCTTGCACTCTGCAAAGTCACGCTGTAACTTTTCCTTGAAATTAGATCCAACCGACTGCTGCTCGCGACAGAGGGAGGTGAGGTGACCACCAAGGGCCGGCCGGCTTGGGCGGCGCGGCGTTGGAGTGGGCGAGTGGCAAAGCGAGACGCAGGGGCAGGGCCGGGCGGCCGGAGTGCGAGGCAGGCTGCTCCCACGTGTGTGCCCCTGTATCCGGTCATGTGTAGTTGTATAGTGATTTACGTGACGGCACAAACATTAAGACTAACATGTGGGTTAAAATATGTTAGACAAACATACGTGTTTAAATATGTTATACAGATTCTGACATGAGAACTATTGAATCAACAAATTCAGAGCAAATAAAAAAGTTTTTATACTACTAGTTAACAAAAAAAAAAAGTTCAGACAATGAACAAAAGAAAAAGATAAGGAACATTAGAACAGAAAACATTGAAGCTGTGCAGCCGAATTGAGATTTAGGCGTTTAGCCCCAAGCAGCTGAATTGAGATTTTTGCCGCAAATTTGCAGGCGTCAACGTAAGTTGGTGTCAACAGCCGCGTCATTTTTACAATAACAACCGAATCGTTAGGTCAATCCGACAAAGATGAAGGCTCGATGGCCTACACGTGAAACTCAGCAGACACAGTAATACAAAATCTAGATGCTGGATACATCCAGTACATCTCCCTGTTTTTCAAACTTTGATAAGCAATACAACAAAGTTTTACTTGTTAACCACAAATTAAGAAAATTACAAAAGTTGGTGACCCACGAGGGTTACATTCTCCTGCCGAGAAATTCGAACAGTAGCAAGGACTTCAGTTCTGAATTGGCTGTTGTGGCTGCTGCTGAGCTGGAGGGCCACGAGGTGGCTGCTGCTGAGCTGGAGGGCCATGAGGCGGCTGCTGTCCTGCACCTTGCGGTGGTAGCTGAGATGAACTAGCCTGTGCCTGTGCTGGTTGTGCTAGCATTGGCTGGTAAGGTGGATATTGTGGTGGGTAGGGCATGCGCGGTGGAGGCATGTAGCCACCATATGGTGGGGGAGGTGGATAGTATGGTGGATACTGACCATGGTAGTATGGCGGTGGTGCAGGATAGCCGCCCTGCACTGAGCTGCTTGATGCCTGAGCTTGCCCGGCTTGCTGCGGCCCTGGTTTGCCTTCACTGTCCTGTGATTTTACTATAGCACCCATCCTCTGTGGGTCCATGGATGGGTACAGAGTCCGCTCCGCTGCTGGTGGTGCTGGAATGTTAAAGTAGTATGATGCTGGTGCAGCTTGTTGCTGTTGGCCCTCCATCCCAGGGGGTTGAGGTTGGTCACTGCTCTGCTGCTGAGATATGACAGCCCTAGGGAGCAGTCCTCCATGGGAAACCTGCCCCTGCCTCCCAGACTCATCCTCCTCAGGCTTTGGAGCCTGAGGCTTGCCCCACATCAGCTTCAGACGCACACCCTTGATGACTAGCTTGTTAGCAAGCTCCTCTGCAGCCTTCTCTGCGCCTTCTCTTGTAGTATATGTCACAAATGCAATTGCACGTTGAAGTACCATCCTTATGGACTCAATCTCACCATGGGCATAAAATTGATCCCTCAAATCCTGCTCAGTTATTCTGCTATCGAGTCCACCAATGTAGAGGGTCCTTATAGTCTCATCATCTGGCGGTGTCAGGGATGGCATCTCACCTGCCTTGCTCAAAAGTTTCAGTGCAACTGGATCATTAACTCTGCAGGGAGCAAGAGATAGAAACCATAGACATGGAAATTTAGTAGAGTGAATAGATACATTCACCTAAAGGCTTTTAACAATGAATACTTTAGTTGAACTCATTCACTTGACCTAAAAAGCATCAATGTTTGGCATATCCAGAGCGCAATTTTGGCTGGGATGGTTTCCACAATACAGATAGTTTCAACATTTTAACCAAGCTAGCAAGTTTCATGACCAAACAGACATCTTTCATTTGTACATCTGTATATGTAAAAACAACAACAACAACAACAACAACAACAACATAGGCTTTTGTCCCAAGCAAGTTGGGGTAGGCTAGAGATGAAACCCAAAAGAGGCATGAAAACAAAGAACACATAAATGGTACAAAAAAAAGATTACGGTTCAGGCACGTTAATTGCTAGTCTCCAAGCGCTCCTATCCATAGCTAAATCCTTAGGAATATTCCACTCCTTAAGGTCTCTCTTAACCGACTCGTCCCAAGTCAGTTTAGGTCGACCTCTACCTCTCTTTACATTATCGACCCGCTTTAGAACCCCACTACGCACCGGTGCCTCAGGAGGCCTCCGTTGGACATGGCCAAACCATCTCAACCGGTGTTGAATCAATTTTTCCTCAATTGGTGCCACCCCAACCCTATCCTGAATATCGTCGTTCCGGACTCTATCCCTCCTTGTGTGCCCACAACACCATCGTAACATACGCATCTCTGCTACACTCAATTGCTGGATATGTCGCCTTTTTGTAGGCCAACATTCAACACCGTATAACATCGCCGGACAAATCGCTGTCCTATAAAACTTACCTTTTAACTGTACATGTAAAAACCTTTTGCCTAAAAAAATATCGGTACATGTAACCAATACAATTTCTACCCAGGTGTGGGTTAACTGAACAGATGCCAATATCAATTGCCAGTAACCAGAAAGACCTAATTTCAGTCTTATACCATCTAAAAACGAACAGCAGCAGCAAAGCCTTTTTAGTCCCAAAGCGAGTCAAAGAAAAATGTCAAGAAACAAATAGAAAGTAATATGGATCTTCAAATATGTTGTCTAAACTCCAAATCATAAAGGCAAAGAATGGTTTAATAGGTTTTTGCTATATGCTCCAGAAAGAACTAGATGGAATACATTAACATAGGAATGACAACTTTGTGTTGCACTGATGCGAAGCAAACGAGCTGAATGAAAAGTATCAGATCCTTTAGACACCGCAATGTTGACAAGCAGATTCAAGAACAGAAACCTATCTGATTCATTACTTCATATGATGAAATTATGAATTCTAGTTTTAAATTGCACATGCTAATCAACCATAGTGATTGCCGAAATGAAGCTTACAATACATGCTGAACCACACAGAGAAAGCATAACTAAAAATTACGAGTGCGTAAGCACAGCAACATACCCATAGTAGCGATCTTTAATGTTCTGCTGAGATAACTCCCCAGTTTCAGGCATCTCATGACGATAAGGGCACTCGGCTCCTCTTGTACATTCACCACGCACAAAGAAACTGCAAACATGAGCTCTGTTCCTCTTGTAATATGGTGATGTCCTCTGAAGCTTCAGAATGGTATCATTTGGACGAGCCTTCCCATAGGAAGAATCAAAGTCTATGCCAGCTCTGGCCTACATTTATGAACCATAAACTCTCATTAGGAACATATCAAATGGAACAAACAAAAACAAGTACATACAAGCAGACTAGCAGAGAATAAGTGCAATTCATTTCAACCATAGCAGATCAATATAAATTACATCTAAAAAGAAGGCCATCTTTTGTTGCTGTCATACTTCAAGTGTATCCGACACTATGATACAGTTTATGGTGACATCATAGAAGCAGTGTTATAATATACATGATATTGTCATTTCATCAGATTTCAAATGAACAAAACAACATGAAGAGTACAGTTTGTTATATTTTGGGTTATATGATAGAAATTAACAACAGCATCAAGATTCAATCTGAAAGAGAAACGTACCCTCCTGTCATGCTCTTCAGCAAAATATTCGCGATTGACATCACTCCTTGGGATTGCATCATTAGAATTGATTGCAAGTGCTGTATCTCGGACTTGAACAGGCAGACCATATTCAAGATCCAGCAGGCAGACCTGGCAGACATTCTTTAGCTTGCAACATGTCTGGCAGATCTCAGTCTTCTTGTACCTTGCATCTCGACCAGGCCGCCACCGGAAGACAGTAAAAGGACGTGCACAAATTTTGCACTCTTTGTCATATTCAGCTCTTAACTACAAAGAAAAACAAGAGCCATTTAGCCATAAAATCGTATTAACATGAAATACTGAAGCCAATGAAAACTAAGGAGAGATTAATTGAGAAGTTATCCCCATTCATGTACCTGGTACTACATGATGCGCATGGCATATGGCAAAAACAGTTGGCTGGCTAGTATATAATTGGCTAGCAAAATAATTATTTGCTAGCTGGTATAACTGCCTTAATTCTCATCTTGTTAACTACACTATGCATATGACAAAACCACCGTACTGCACTACTGATCATGCAGAACCATCAAGTAAGGGCAATAATTTTCCCAGCCTCCCAACCAAACGGTTACCTCTTTCCGTTTCCTGACTAAGGAAAGTGAGGTGAGGAGAACCAAACGACCCCTAAACTACTACTACAGCAACGCATTTTGCAGTGCACAATGCCGAAGCAAGAATCATCAGACTTCCTCAACGATCTAATCCCAAGTTCAACAGCTAATAAAACACTGATGTCACACGTGCACAAAATTCGACACCTAAACAAAAGCATAACCTAGTCCCGGATCCCATCGGGCACAAGAAATCACAAATTAAAATCAAATCAAGCGGACCAAAGCGGTGCAGACCGCATCACAACGCCAAGGAGGAGCGCAAAAATCGTTCAGGTAGGGTTAGGGTTTGATATGTTACCATCCGGACGTAGGGGTTGTCGCCGAGGCATGACTCGCAGATGATGGGGAAGTCCGACCGCTCCCACCCGTCCGCCTGCGCATCCCGCAGCAGCCGGTGCGCCATACCCTCCCTCCTCCTCTCCGCCGCCGACGAGAAGCCGAGGGAACGGAACCAAGGGCCTGCGGGCAAACGAACGAGAAGACGCCGAGTCGAGTCCCGACCAAATCCCACGGGCAAACGCGAAGAGACCACTTACATTAAGAGGCAGAGAGGCGGGTCTCTTCCTGGGCCGGGCTTTAATACACGACTTCTACTACATGGATCGGACTCGGACTGTGCTCCGGGCTTTACGTAAGCGTCTACGTGGGCCGGGCCCACGTGGGAAGACGAGTTTGTTAATTTCGGCGGCTCAAAAAAAAAAAATCGGCGGCTTTGGCGAGACAATTTCGGCGGCGACAGTCTGACACGGCAGCAGTGAGCAAAAGCGTCCAGGTGCGGAGGGATGGGCGGCGGCGGCGGCGGCGGAAGCAGGAGGGAGGCGATAGAGCGGGAGCTGAAGAAGCTTCGGGCGGAGCGGGAGGACCTCGACAGCCGGATACGGCTGCTGGAGTCGCAGCTCGAGGCGGTGCCTGCGGGAGTCAGCGGTGCGGAGGTGGGGGAAGGAGTAGGGGATGGTGGGTGCGGCGGGAGTGTCGCGTGCCAGAGACGCACGGGCAACGGGTTTGCGCCGGACGATGGCCTCCCGGCGGATATGATCTACCGGTACAGCCGCCACCTCCTTCTCCCGGACTTCGGGGTCGAAGGTCGGTTGTTTCGTTTCAATCAGCACGGTTTGCTGCCTCCAATTAGTATGGCTTCCTGGTTGCTCCAAGAACTGCCCCCTTCTCTTGTTTACTCCTAGTATAGTTGCTTGCCTCTTCTGCTTCCGATGTGTCATCACAATTGCAGCATATTGTGCTGGAAAAAATGGTGCAGTTTAGCAACCTAGTTTCGGCTGATCCTCTGACCGTTTGTCATCAATCTGGCAGGCCAGCGGAAGCTGTCGCAGTCGTCGATTTTAGTGGTTGGGGCTGGAGGTTTGGGCTCTCCCGTGGCATTGTATCTAGCGGCTTGCGGTGTCGGTAATTTTCATCCCTGCTGTCAAGTTCTTTTTTTTCTTCAGGGAATCAGGAGGCCTACATACATATTTTAAATTGAAAAGTAAAGAGTTAAACCCAAGTGAGGTTGAAACAAACTTAGGAAACAAAGGAAATTAACCGAATTAAACTAAGTTTTGTAGTCATGTATCAATTAAAGGGAAATAGTTCCGCTTCGACCTCATGTTGAATAGAGAAAATTCTGATGTAAAGTTCTTGGAAATCAAAACAGGCAGCTGGAGGTTTCCTTGGAAAATTAGATCATTTCTTGCTTTCCAAATGCTCCAGCACATAATGATAATTTCCATAAGAAGGGCATGTTGTGGTGGTACTGCTTGAATGCTTGAACTGATCAAGACATTCAAAAGGACAAAGAATGAACAAGTGCTGCAAGATTCTTCAATCTGATTGTTCCAAAGGACACAGTTATTGCTATGAAGATCCATGTTTTTCCTTCTCAACAGCTGCCTCATGCTCTGCTGTGAACTTGTGTTTGGCATTAGTTTCTCAAGGAAACAAAATATATTTCTTCAAGACAGATTTCTAGACGTGGTCTTCGTCCTTCTTGACAAAGTTTTTTTAATATCTTATAGGTTTAAAGTGAATATGTTGGTGGGCTCCAGTTCCCTAATTTGTTGTATTCACTAATGTATCGTTGCTTACAGCTTGTTATCTTATTAGGTTGCTTGGGCATTGTGGATGGTGATGATGTTGAACTGAATAACCTTCATCGACAGGTGAAATAATTTGGGATGTCTTCTGTCCCTCTTATCTAGCGTTCTCAATATCTTTTTTGGATCATATCTAAACATTGAATCATCTGGATGATGTATTCTTGTTGTTATTGGTAACTCAATTAGAAGGGAAATATAAATATGCACTCATAAGCTAGCAAAATTTTAGTGAACTGAGAGCATTCCACTTGATAAAACAATTTTGAACATAACCCATGGTAAAATTGGTTATTTTAATCTATGGCGGTCATTCATATCAATGCTAACCTTGTTTTTTGTTCTCAAACTCTCTCAGATAATTCATAAAGAAGCATATGTTGGACAGCCAAAAGTGAAGTCAGCAGCTGATGCTTGCCGTGAGTAAGAAACTATCCTTTTGGCAGTTTTCTTTGCACTGGTTGCCAAACAAATGTACTATTTGATGCTACTTTTTCACTGTATCACATATTTTGACTCAAATCAGGATCAATTCCTCTATCAAGATAGTAGAGCATCATCATACTCTGAAGCCATGCAATGCTTTGGAGGTTGTGCAGAAGTATCCTTACAATATTTGCTATGACAGATACAGTATTTTTTCCTCAAAGGCAACACTCTTGTTTTCAGCATTAACTAAAACAACCTCAGATATGATATAGTTGTTGATGCAACTGACAACCTTCCTACTAGGTATATGATCAGTGATTGTTGCGTTTTGCTGAACAAGGTAACTTTATTTTTGTTTTGTAAATGGTGCACACTATATTTGATGTAATCATCCATTGATCAATCACTTACATTTGAGCTACTTCCTTGCAGCCACTTGTATCTGGTGCGGCATTAGGATTAGAAGGGCAGGTAAGCATCATGCTTGCCAAAGATATTGCACCTTTTTCACTTCAACTTATATTTTTCATTCATTCGTTGACTTCTCTAACAGCTAACTGTTTATCATCACAATGGAAGTCCATGCTATCGGTGCCTCTTTCCAAGTCCACCACCTGTGGCAGCCTGCCAGAGATGCTCAGACAGTGGTGTTCTTGGGGTTGGTAGGTTACACTGTAGAAGTCATTAGTACAGTGGGAAAAATCTTACTTAGATTTTCTTTTGTCAACCTGTTTAAAATCCATCAAACTTCTTTTTTTATATGATGTGGACTTCAACCTAAATAGGAGATTTTAAATCATGAGCCAGTGGCTCCAATGTTGTGTAATTTTAATCTTTTTTCCATGTACATATTAATCCTTAATTATTCAGTGACTACAGGTTTTTGTTGGTTCACTCAATGATGTAACTACTAAAATGGCTTTTTCTTCAAGATGTTCTTAAATGTTGTGGTATTTTCTGTGCTTTTACAAAGTAAAGTTAGCTATTTGTATAATTAGTTTATATATGGTTGGTGCTATCTATCTATGATTAGCCCTGTTAGTCAATTTATTAGACATAGTTTCGCACTGGTGTACTAAGTACTGTTTTGTTTACTAGTTCCGGGAGTGATTGGTTGCTTACAAGCTTTGGAGGCTATAAAGGTTGCAACTGGTGTTGGTGAACCACTGTGCGGAAGAATGCTACTGTTTGACGCACTCTCTGCTCGCATTAGAATTGTATGTGATTTCACTCTGTTGATTTATTGTGTCTTTGAATGCATAATCACAATTTGTCCTAATCCCAGCATCATCGGGGGATGGCAATGCTGCATCCTCCTATCTGTTTTAACTTCCACATATTTCTAGTATATTTATCATAGATTCGAGTCTAATACATGAATTATTGGTGGGATAGGATCATGTTGCCAATCATATTTTAGTATAAAAGAATTAAAATTGGTTCTTACAAGAAAGTAACCCTTTATAAGATCATTCTCAGCACTAGTGAGAAACTCTGACTCTCTTTTCTTAGGGGAACAACCTTTACATTCTATGTGTTGTATCCTTATATGTGATGGTCACATCATGACTGTGCCTCATAAAGTTTAGTTTTGTGTTTTTGATCCAATTTAGATTCTGTTAACATAGCTGTTGCTAGCGGGGTTTAAAGGTCCTGTGTTTTAAAGTTTTCCAGACCTTCGCAGAGAGCTGGTAACTAACATATTCCCAGCACCAGCCGTTAGTGTCACAAACCTTCTAACTTTAAAGACAATCTAACTGTGAAGTAGCCAGTAGCCACCAAAGCATCCGCATGATCTTGCATGGTTTTCTTCTCCCAGTACTTTGATTTTTCAGTTGCCAATGGCATTTTAAACCCTGTTTGAGGATTCATCCTATTTGCAGGTGGTCTGCCACTAAGTGGATTATGGTCATCAATGTAGCTCTGGCCATCCTGCAAATTTTTAACATCTTTTGATCCCTCAGAGTTGTTTGCGTTGCTTGGCCACATAGTATAGGAGTGTCTTTAATATAGCTCATTACCAAGTCTACTTATATTTGCAGGTTAAGCTCCGTGGAAGCTCTCCAGATTGCACCCATTGTGGCAAAAATTCCGTTTTCACAGAACAAGAATTTCAGAAGTTTGACTATGAAAACTTCACACAATCACCAATGTCTGATAAGGTAATGTGAATGGATGCAGTGCAGTTCATATAAAAAATGATCTTGAAATCTGTGTGTCCTCATCGACTGTTACATTTACTGCAGGCAGCACCAAGTGTGAACATACTCCCAGAGAGCGCCCGAATCACTTGCCGAGATTACAAAAAACTGGTCGACAATGGTGAACCTCATCTATTGTTGGATGTACGACCCGCACATCACTTCCAAATAGCTTCGATTTCTCCATCTCTGAACATCCCACTCTCCATGTTGGAAGAGAAGCTGCCTACACTTCAGACCTCACTGAAGGAAACAGGAGAGGCTTCAACCTTGGTTGTCCTGTGTAGAAGAGGCAATGACTCTCAAAGAGCCGTCAAGCTTCTCCAGGAGAAGGGATTTGCCTCTGCGAAGGATATCATCGGTGGGCTGCAGGCATGGGGACAAGATGTTGATCCTGATTTCCCTGTGTACTAGCGAAATGAATGCAACAATTATCTGGTGCCTATGACTGAAGATTCATGCTTAAGGCCAAACGTTTACATAGGATAGAGCTTGTCGGGGTCAGTTTTAAGATGGTTTCCCATGGTTGAATTCCTACCTTGTAACAGTTTGAATGCCGCCAGAGATGCTGTTGCAAGAACGAGTGATACTATTATGAGTACTAATTTTACAATACCTTGTACTTGCAACAAAAAAAAATCATGGAAGGCTTGTATGGACAGTAGACTGTGGACTTGTATGAGCTGCAAAATTACTTTAAAGGCAGCAGATCAAAATAAGTTTTGATCTTATGATGTAAAGAACTTCATTATCAATCAAACGGCAGATCGATGTTCAGTACTGTGAGGTCAAGCACATTTTTTTTAAAAAAAAAAACATTAAGTCAATGAAATTTCTGCCACGTATTGACTTCTTTACAAAATTTGGAATGACTATTCTACCAAAGAACACAAGTTGGGCATTCAAGTTACAAGTATGTTGGGACTTGGGGCTGAAGGGTACTGGATGGTGTGAAATTGGACAGGTGTGTGTGAGGTAGCCGCAGACTTCAAAGGCAGCAGTATAACCTTAGATATTCTGACCTTGCCACCCTCTGGTTTCATATTTGTTCTATGGCACTAACTGCCCATGAGGCACTAACTGCCCAGGATTGGCTGGCTCACGTTCCAGAATTTTCAGTTCCAGACAAACCATGTCTTTGTGTCCAAAAACAAAAGCTGTATGCTATCTCTGTTACTGTGGCTTTTTCAGGTCCAGCACATCACTTATCCTCTGGCTTTGGTGCATCATCCATTCCTTCCTCGCATTCCTTAAGAAGCCTTTCTACAGATGGATCATAAGTAATAGCCATCCGCAAATATTTGGCAGCCTCAGAATTCCGGCCTTCTCTAGATAATATACTGCAATAACCAATGTCAGCATGTTTAGCACCCGTACAGCATTTTAGGCAAGCAGAGACACATAAATGAAATCAACAATGGAGTTGAACCACAATATGTGGCTACATGCTGGGCCAAGCTACCATCTAGAATGTAGGATATTGGTAGCCATAGCGCATTGTATCAATGGAGCATTTGTAACAGAATGATCTACAAAAAGGACTTTACCTTCCCAAAGCAAGTATCCCTTGGAAGTAGCAGGTTTTGTTGATGGGCTTTTCTGGTTCCTTGAGCTCTGCTATTCTCTGCAGGAGTTTGATTGCTGTCTCATTATCCCCCTACATTGGAAACCGAAGTGATGCTTATGTTGTTCACTGTTATTTCAAATGTTTTTATAAACTGAGTCCAAATGTAGCATTACTCTACCTGACGCTCGTTTGAAAGACCTGCCCCAAAATATGCAAGCACAAGAAGAGGATCATCTTCTTGAATCTACACAATCGAGAGCATTGAGTTACTAAATTACTGTCTCAGATCATGAAAATCATCTGAGGTAACAACAGACCTTTGGTATAGCATGTTCAAAACAAACTGCAGCTTCAGGAAACAATCTATTTGAGAACAGGGTTTGTCCCATTCCAATCAACGCCGTAGACAGATCTGGGTTTCTTTCTACTGCTGTCCTGTGTGCAACATTGATCATCAACTCTGATTGTTTGCAGATGGAAATGGTAGACAACAATTAATCAGACAAAGCACAACACCAACTTACCTGATCAGTGGAAGAGCTTGATCTCGGCAGCCAGTCCCCAGATACTGTAATGCTTGCTAATGAAAAACATACAGGTATATGCATCAGAATTCGTACCAGAACAATATTCACAAAAAAACTGTGTAAACATTCATACTTCAAGTAGCTCCTCAGGTGAGCTGGACACAGATATATTTCCTTCCATACTTTCCATTGCAAAATTAGGAGTTGTACTCTCACTGGCAGTTCCCTTATCAGATGACATCGACTTCGTTTGCAAGTCAACGTGTTCAAGCTGTGACCTCTGTAAATTTATGATAACTTTAGCATCATGATTCAATTGCACATAATGTAAATAACTAGACCACATAAAATAGATAGGCATGCCTGCATCATCTCAGGTACCTCAAGAGGTGGCTTTTGTGCTCTGTAACCAACCTGAGCAGTATCTGGCAATCCCAAAAGCTTGCGGGCAACACCATTTCTCAAGGACAATTGCTGTGATGTAAACATTTGAAAAAAATAGAATGTAACATGAAGTACACAGTGCCGACTTCACTGCATCAAGCTTGTTCAGATTAAAATACATGAAACCTGATCTGCTCAAAGGATAGAAATAGGAAATAAGAAACAAAAAGGATAATTCATAAGCGTATTTTTCCTGTTGGAGTTTACACAATAGCAATAGAGGTTGGGATGCATCTATCTGTTCTAATCTTCTAAGAAACCTCTTCGGGGTTCTTGACAACCGTTGCATTATCATACCATCTGCTGTCGGCTATTTAGTATCTTCTTCAAGGTGTTCTTAGGATCATATGTTAGCATTCACTTATAGATTATTGGAGCAGAAGCATAAAAAGGGTGCTACTGTTACTTTACCACAAAAAGTTTATATTAAGATTTAGGAATAGAGTTACCAAGAAAATAATACAAGATTATCACACTATACCAAATTGAAAAGGAAATGACTTCATAATACAAGTAAAAATTATGCTCTAACCTGAGCTACAGAAAATAAACCATTTGTAGTCCAGTAGACCAGGCTTCCCTGCCAATCAAAGATTACAAAAACCAGAATTCAGCATCTGAAATGCTATATGGGTGATAACAAAAGTTGCACACACGTTTGATACTTCTGCAAGCAGTTTGGCTATAATAAGCATGTCGGTGCAGCAAACATATCATTGACTAAACAATTTAGTGCAAATTAGTTCACATCATCACAATGTATGAGTATCGTACTTTTAGTTTCAAATCCTAAAAAGAAATCAGGTTTTGCCACAGCCCACAGTTCTCCTTCTGCAATACCTGCTTTCCCCACCAGATGCAATATCTTATTCATCCAACTCTTATCTATTTTGCTTGTGAGAGCACAGGCAGGAATAAGTGGCGTCTGCCAGTCATTATTGTGATATTAGAAGGATTGTAATGTAATGTGAATGGAACAATGTGCCAAATAGAACGTATTGCTGGAAATCATTGCAAATACTAAAGCATCTGCAGTGGTTATGAAATTCCACAATAATAATAGGCCAATTTATTTCAATTTATTTCTGCCCAGCAAACTTGAGAACAGAATCTGGAAATGGTAATGAACCACACAGCATTTGTTCGTAACCACGTGAAAACAAAATGCAAGTATCTGATCTGAGGAATCACATATGCAATAAAGCAAATGGAAAACACAAGTAACTGACCTGAGGAACCACGTATGCGATAAGAAACAAAGGGATCGTCAGGACATCAAGGTATATTCTATAGTACTGCGAACAAGAAAGAAATATTTTCAGAACAAGACAGATTTTTACATAAGTAGTGAAAATAGCACATCCAGAGTAAACAGTCAACCTGAAATAAATTCACAGGTATCTCAATGTACCTCACTAAAGAGGAAAAAAATCTTAATGCCTAATTGTAGACATCAAGGTTGAGAGCAGTCCAAAAATAACTCATAACTCTAAGAATATTATTATGTGTATTCATATGTACCAACCATAGTGTACTTGGGTATATGTCCGGAGGTCAGTATAGCAACCACATCAATAATACAAATGCAACAACAATGCCATTTGACAGTGGTAGTTACAGTGCAATATAACAACAGAAAGAGAACATGTGGGAGATAGTTGTAATCATAGTTGTTAAAATCTTGATTCTATCATCCAATTTTATGACTTTATGACCTTAGTTGATTGTGTTGATTTTATGACTATTAAGTATAATCTACGACTTTGTGATTCTAGTAGTTATGATCCTACGATTTGCGAACCTACCATTGGAGTTCCGATCTGATTCAGGATTATGATTTTAAGTTTTAACAACCTTGGTTGTAAACTTGTAGTGCTAGTATTATTTACCATCTAAAGCAGGCAAGTGTTTCATTGACCACCACTGATTGCCACCAAACAAGTAAAAGGAGCAGTTCATCATCATTAGTCCAATAATTTACTCCACATGACACCCTGCTCCTGTCAGGGGCTCAGGACCATGTCCAGAACACTTTATTGCATCAACAGTAGGTACCCCGTACCCACATGATCCAAGTAAGCTAACAACATCATATGGGTCATAACTCCTAAGGGCAACTGCCCATCATATATAGATAGATTAGAAGACTGATTGATGGCTGTCATCCATGTTCTTTACTCTTTTTTGCCAAAATCTGAGTAATGGGTTAACTTCTTAAGAATTTGTGATAGCTAGTCAACTAGCTACATCCCTGTGACTGGTTTCCTGGATCATACCTTAGCCAGCAAGCCAAAAATTCCTGGATGATCCTTGATCTGGGACCCCTGAAAAGAGATCTGAGACAACATATGAAGTCAGTCTCAGAGACAGTTTAGAACAAACAAACTCCTAGTAATAGCTTCATAAGCTACAAACTAACACTGTTGATCTACTTAGTGAAAAAAACTTGAAAATGTTCTATTTAAACAAAAAGGTTTTACAAGAACATAGCCAAACTTAATACATATCATCGCACTGAAACCCCCCCCCCCCCCTTGGTTCTACGTTCGGAAAGATATTTTGAACAGCAACACACTTCCAACTATATAAGAGTAATAAGACTAAAAATCATTATCAGAAACCAAAATCACCAGTTCCCACCAACCTATAATCCATGCAACACAAATTAACCCTTACTGCACTAGTTTAATCTAAGCTCATAATTGGCCCTCCACGTTGTCATCGCTTGTACGCCAACTTGTTTGCATGATTGTTATCCAAATGCGGTATGTGAAATTCAATTAATGAACACACAGTGAGAACCTACCAGAAGGAAATTAACCCAGCCATGAATTTTTAACTTGTTACACTTTCCTTGTGTTGGCCTGGTAGTAGAGACTAGACTTACAAAGCAAAAGGAAACATATTGGAAAGGGAGAATGGTAGACAAAGCCATCCAAAACAGAAATTGGCAAGAGAGTACCTGAACATTTAGGTAATGCAGACCAGCAACTAAGATAGGAAAGATGGGGCCTAAAGTGCCATGTGGAAACTCAGTCAAGTTATGGAACCACAGAATCCCACCCTGTTTAGTGGTACAGAAATAAACAATAGGAACTTAAATATATATTAAATGAAAATGAGTTAACCATGCAATGTAATAGGATGAATATAATCCTTGAAAAAATATATGCTTCACAAACAGGATACACTTGCCATAAGACAATGCATATAGCTTGATATGTTTTTGGCTTTTGGGCTCATCAAGTTTAAGTGTTTCCCGTATGTCCTTCTCTTTTATATATACCAGCTTTCAACTCAATACGGTATCAAACCCTAAACTCTAAACATGGCTTCCAAGCTGTACGGTATCAAACCCCAGCAAGTCCATATTAACTACCCTGATGTTGGCAACTTTGGCTGACTACCCTCAGCCGAATCCAGCCTGCAACCTCTTCAACCACCTCACCATGCCCCTGGATATACATCCCATTTCACCTAACAACAACAATTATAGCTCCGAATCTCCAAAAGAACTAATGCAACCTCCAGACGTGCAACTTAACAGTATGCTAAGCAAGATATCAACAGTAGTTCCTTAAAATACCTGGGACCACATGGTATAAATAATGTAATTCGGTACTTTACACCTTGGCATCGTTTTCTTTGTTCTCATAGTAGGTAAAGTACAAGTGCACTCTATGCAACTGGCCAATAGCGACATAGTAATTCTAGGATTGAATATGGAGTATAAATGTTTTGTTACAGTTTCAATAAGTTGCATCCTAACTGTAATTAACAAATTAATCTTTTTGTGTAAAACATCAACAGTTAATTTAAAAATACAACAAAGAATATAGAACATGGGAATAAATATAAAATGGAAACAGTATCAACAACAACTATGACTGCTAACATTGTGGCCTTAGCTCCTTAAGACATCATATCATACTCTCTTCACGAAATATGGGACTAGTACAAGGAATAGAGGAAAAGGTACAGGGATACCTTGAACATACATTATCAAATCCAGGGTGGTTATTCAAGCACATGCTTCGTATAGTCATCATCCAAAGAATAAAGCAAGGGAACTGCAACAAAGTATCTGTGTTAACAACAGAATTATATTTGGGACCTCATGGACAGGTTCCATAGCCTCACCGGACTGCCGTGTGAGAACATAATTAGGAACAACAAAATGTACATTGCAAAATTAACAGACACCATCATAAGATCTGTAACTAATATTAAACTATGTGAAGGGCATAAGCTAAAAGATCATATCACAATATTTATATCATTACCTGTACCGAAAAATAGGCAAAATTCCAAAGATATGAGGGACAACCAAGCTCCTTCTTTTTCTTCTGGAACAGAGTGTACTGTTCACGGAAGTTATTTCCAGGCTGAGGAGGGGGTAATAAAGTGGACACTTCGAAAAAAGATATAGGAGAGTCCAATCAGAAACACATGGAAAATGCACAATCTATTAAAGCCAATGCCACAGATGTATCTTCGAAATCAGGCTCCCGTAACATAAGCATTTTGAGTCAAACAATATACTATGCAGGAATCATACTATCACATCAGGAGGGGGTATTGGTTTGGTTGTTTGAATCAAGGCACAGGGGTATTGATCATTAATTGTCACTGGATGCTAAACATATAATTACATAAATAAAACCGTTGGGAATTTAGAATATACCCTTGCTCAACTTCTGCAAGATGAATAAAGATATTGATCATTTTCTTTTTCCAGGTATCTGATAGCTGATGCGTTGCTGGCTTGCTGCATTACCAGACAATATGAAGTTTGCAGAGTAGGCAGTACAACTTACATTTTCGGAATACTTCACCAATTTCAGCAGTCTTCTGAAGCTGCACTATGAGAGCAGGAAGTATCAACAGTCTCATGGCCACAGTAGAAAAGGAGATTGTCATCCACCTGTGGTGAACATCAACAATTAAACTTAAACTAACATATGAAAAGTACAAGCAAAAACTATATTTGAAGCAAAAGTATATATAGCCTCAAATTGGTACGAGAGAATATGTAACCAAAAATAACGGGAAATGGAAAGCTTTTTTTCAGCAGTAAGAGGCCAACCACGGCAGTCCGGTGAGGCTATGGAACCCGTCCATGAGGCCCAAAACTGTGCTAAAAGCCAATTCCGACACTCCCCCGACGCCGTCGGCCGTGGCGCCGGCGGCACCTCCCACGGCATCCGCCGCAGCACCCGCTCCGCTGGCGATCCCTTCCCCGTCATCAACAATCATCACGCCATCCAAGTACACGCTTTCTTTCTCGGTGTACACGTCCTCTTCGGGAGCGTCCGCGGCAGCGGTGCCGGGGCTGGGACCAGAGCCGGAGCCGGAGCGGGAGTACCACGAGAAGCTTCGCGAGTGGAGAGCGAAAGGAGGGAGCTCACGATGGGGCAACGGGAGCGCGGGAGTAGGAAGTGGGTGGTGGTGGTGGTTGTGGTTGCACGAGTTCTGGGAAGCGGCGGAGAGGTGAGCAACGGCGGCGGCGAGCGGCGACGGGAGGAGCCGGCGGCGGCCGATGAGGCGAATCACAAGCGCCATGGCGTTCGTCACGTGGATGCAAGGTATGTACAAGGTCTAAACCCTTGACACGTGCAAGCTCCTAGCCGTTCGATCGGGATCAGACGGCTCAGATCAACTGAAACGACTAATTTGTCGGAAGGACCTCTCATTTTCTCTCTAATTGCATTTTTCCTCTAATTGCCGGTGAGACGCATACGCTTCTTCCCCCTTCGTCTCCGCACGCATACCCTAGCCACCTTGCTCAGTTCCCTAGCCCCCTTCGTCCCCGGCTGTGCGGGACCTGATCCTGCGGTCTAGGCGGCGGCGCTGAATGGTGATGGTGTCAGGCGGCGAGGAGAAAGCGTGGGCGAAGGAGATGAACACCCGCCGCAGGATAGCCAGCATGTGCGCTCCACACCCTGATGCAATCTCTCTGTTCTCTGTAAGAAAGGGGATTCTTTCCTATCAAGCTGCTAAGTACCATTATCTGTATGAATTTGGGTTCAGATTCAATAAGACGCGGGAACACTTCCCTACTCTGAAGGACTACAACGATTATCTGGAAGACGTTGAGGATATGAGTGAGTTGTTTTCCCTGCTTGTTAATTTATTAATTGTTCTTGAATTATACCAAGTGGGAAAAACTTAGCAGATTTGATTTTTATTTTCAAGCTTTCAACCTGATCGAAGGGATAGATGTCCAAGCGATTGAAGAAAAAATTGCAAGATACCAACAGGAAAATGCAGAGCAGATATACTTGTCCAGAGCTAAAAGGGTGTGTTTTGTCATGATCCCTGACACAGTCTTATGGTTATGGAGTACCGAATTTCCTGTTGAAATATTTTACGCTAACCTTTGACATATTCATATACCGACTGATAAAGATTTATCTTTTACGTATAATGTGTTCCTTTATAGGCAGAAGATCTTGCCGCAGCACTTAAAGCAAGCAGGATGAACCCTGTAAAGGCTGAGGCCAATGATACGGTCAGTAAAAAATTCCAAGATATATGTTTTCTTCATAAAAAATGTGAAGGCTATAAAATATGGGTTTTCTTCAACTTAGAGTTCAGATAGTCTGATAGCTGGTTGTGTAAGTACATGAGCAATTCCATCATGCTGGTGTCACTGGTAAGCTGCTAGCGTGGGAAATATTTGGCACTACAGTTTAGTGGGTCAACCAGGCAAACTTCTAGTAAACGTAATGAGAATATGGTAGTGATGAAATGCTAAATCATGAAGTGACAGCTTTCAGATTTATCACCTTGACATCTTATCAACATGTTCTATTGGTAATTGCGATCATAATACTGTATGTTTTGTACTAGAAAAAATTACCTATGCAGGAGTGGTGATTTGGTGATCAAAGGGGCAATCTTTTAGCGAGTTAAATGCTTTGCCAGCATGTTTCACCTATCTATTTGCATAGATGTCTTACATCTGTATATATGATCACAAAAGAAATTTAGTAAAGGCATGCTATTGTCATCTTCACGTTATATCCTTATATGATCATGTTCAGTTTTTCGTCTGGTTTGACTCACGCATATCTCACATAAAGAACTAGTGCAAATTTCTTCTCCTTTCATTATGTTTCTCTATACTGTGCTGCTTTACTTTGATACTATTGATGTTGTGTTCTTGGTATAAATGCCAACACTTGGTGCTCTTGCAATCTGTAACAGGCTGCTGGGAGTTCTCAGGGTATTAGTGGTGGGACAGGAGTTCAAGGCCAGTATGCACCGGCCGCTGTTCTTGGGGGAGTGGCTCAGCCTCGCCCCACAGGTATGGCTCCCCAAGTAATGGGCAGTCGGCCAGATCTTCAAGGAGATGATGAGGAGATCAGGAGACTACGTGCACGAGCCGGCGGATGGACTGCTGAACTGAGTAAGAGAAGAGCATTGGAGGAGGCGTTTAGCGCCATTTTCATCTAGGACTAGATCAAAGGCAACACATGGCCTGGAGGAAAGCCAGTATATTTAGAATGGCCATCAAACCTAAACAACCTTGGATGATCTATACCGCGGTTATCTTTGGGACATGGGACTCTCAGATTGTAGAGCCTGCTGTTGCAAAAGCATCCTTTGTGTGCAAGCTAGAAAATGCACATTGTTGTGTAGCTTGTTCATCTCAGGTCATCGTGCAAGCTAGAAAATTCACGAATCTTGTCCTTGTACAAAAGATTTGTGAGTTGTGACTGTTTTTTTATATAAGGACATGATACGAGCCTCGCCTGTCCGACATAAAAAGAAATTGTCCCTACGATATTTATTTTTGTCAGAATTTTTGTTCAATTCAAATATTCAATCTACTGTGAGTCAGTCTTTCGTCTCTTCTAACTGTGTCGATTGAGACAAATGTATCCTTCCCTATTACTCTCTCCGTTCCAAATTATATTCCCAATTACTCTCTCCGTTCCAAATTATAAGTCACTTTGACTTTTTTGTTCACTCGCTTTGGTTCACTCGCTCTGTTATGTATACATAACAAAACGAGTTGCTTTGTTATATATATATAACAAAGCGAGTGAACAAAAAAAATAAAACTGACTTATAATTTGGAATGGAGGGAGTATTAAAGTTATAGCATGTTAACTACGACAAGACAACAATGCCATTGTTTATGCGTTACAGATTTGCCCTTCTATCAAATCAATCAAATACATTTTGCATAGTAATAATAATCAATCTAACTAAATTTAACAAGAGAACTATCTCCGCTTGGTAACTGGGCTTACTTTGCAAACTTCCACATCAAATCCAAAATCCATGAGAACAAGAATCCATGCACGCTGTTGCTCTGACAGCTGGTCCCTTGGTCCTTTGACCTCCACAAGTTTAGCCTCACCTCCACCTCTTTCATCAAAGAAACGCCATAGCAGCAGATCAGGCATTCCACTCGACCAGCTCCTGTAATCAAGCGCTAGATGGCGGAGGAGCGATGCCAAGCGATGGCCACCAATGCACGCAACAACAGCCCTTAGATCAGTTAACAAATGACGGGCCCAGTTAACACCTCGGCAGGATGTCCCCTGATGTAGCTCCCATGAGCTGATAAGCATTTCTTCAGCCATTCCGTCTTGTATCTTCTTCAACTGAGATTCAGCGACGTCCTTTCTAGATTTGTAAAAATCATCTGTTTCCAGATCAAGCGGAGCTGTCTGCAAGAGAACAAAGAAGTCGTACTGTAGGGTACCAGTTGTGAAGTACAGTAGAGAACCAAGAAAAAGATCTTGACAATGTCCAACAAGCAATTTATATATCATACAAAATCAAAAGGAACTAGTAAAGAATTACACTACAAGGTGGGTTTCTGATGACTTTGCAGGGAATATGGTTATGCGCTCAAACAAAATACAAAACATGGTTCATAGGTCACATACCTGGAATTTAGATTGGAAAACATCTTGTATGTCTGAAAACATTACATCCCACATTAGAAGGCCAAAGATAGTCATCCAAATGCCACCTTCCGAATGGGTACCTTGCCAACCACCACCTTCATCAGCATAATATTGTAAAGCCAACTGTTCTACCCCACAAAGTTCCCCATCGTAACCATAAAATACATTCTTTGCTCCTGTCTCACAATTCAATGGCCTTCCTTCAATGCTTACCTATTAATAATAGAAGAATAACAAGCATAGATTATCTAGCATGAAAATGCAGCAGACCAAAAAAGTAAATTTTTGCCGACAATGAGAACAGTGATATATACCTCTCTTATATTTTTCTTAACATAATCAGCATAACTGGGAACTTTCCAGCGTCGTGGAGGTTTGCTTAAACGCAGAACTCTCCTTTGCAGCGCAAACTTTGAACCAGCACGGGCCCATGGATCAATTGCTCCTCCTTCAGCTGTGGATAGGCTCTCATTTGGACGACCCACATGCTCCAAATCAATGGATAGCCTCAATGCCCAATATCCTCGCCGTCTATCACAAGCAACTTTACTGAGTAGTATCTTTAGAATCCTTATTGCATCTTCATACCTATATAAATTTTGATTGGCATGAAATCTGGATCACCAGAAACTAACAAGATTTGTAAGATGGTTTCTGAGGAAAGAATTTAATGGGCCCTTTAACAGAAGGGCCTGTAAAAGTGTATGTGCAACAAATTGCCATTGTGTCACACACCTATCACACTTAAAGTGTCCCAATATGCACCATGAGCCAGAAGGCATGTGAACACATCCCAAAATGAGAAAAGAATTCCAGTGTGGTTAAGGTTTCCACTTGAACCAAAATTCTATGAATGACAAATGACAAAAGACAAAAATCATGCATGA
>CM041644.1:7303535-7341790 GCA_023333625.1 Bothriochloa decipiens
TTCGAATAGACCCAGGAAGCTGAAAAGCGAGAAAAGAATGATGGGAGATGTTCAGGTGTAGTTGCATTTTCTTGTTTTGGCATAGTGCATAATCGATTCTCAGATAAATCGATGCATCTTGTCACCAAGTCCATGTTATTATTATCAAGGGATTCATCCATCACCTGACCAACTCGAATAGCCTGTTTACAATATAAGTACAATATAAGATATTAAACATGATCAATGAGTGGCTCACTGTTCTTTTTGAAAAGGGGGTCAAAATCTTACGTCTTCATACTCGAGTAGATCACATCTTTCTTGAAAAATGCGATGAGAGATGCTGCAAACATAGTCTGGAAACTTCACTACACCAAATTCCACTAATAGAAATGAAGAAAGATCTTGATCACCATTTAGAAAAAAGAGCCTCTGCATGATTGTACTTGGTTATTGTAGAATGGCAAATATAGCTGTTGGATGAAATAATACTGCTTCCTGAATAAACAGTCCAAGCAATATTTAAGCTTTATATAGTTAAGCAGTATGCAGAATAATACCGCTTCCTGAATAAACAGTCCAAGCAATATTTAAGCTTTATATAGTTAAGCAGTATGCATTCACCTGGATACGCCACAGAAGTTCATCTGCCATCTTAGAAATTTTTATACAGGTTCCAGTCCATTTTAGGATTCGCTTTGGCAGTGATGCACTGTATGTTCCAGAGATGAATGTTCATTAAAATGATGCCATAATTCCCAAGAATGCAAAAAGGCAAAGAACCTTTACCAGGTACCATTATGGTACGAAGAAAGAAGGGTGGTAACAAGCTCATGTCGACGTGTGCAGTTTGTGTTATCCTAAAAGGAAAAGGAGAAATATTCAGTGAGAAAACAAGGTAGAGAATGAAAATCAACCCTCTTCTCACAAATAAGAAAGAACCAAGATAGCACAAATTCATTCTGTACATGCCTACATGGCATTCCATGATCCATCAAATATTGTACTCATTGTGGCATAGATATTTGAAGGGAAAAACTATAATTGTGTTTCCACACAATTTTCATCAAGTGCTACTGTGCTAGTAGGCCAAAAAAACACTATGGACAGATAGAAAATATTCTATTGCCTCAGCCTATTTAAAATCATTTCACAGATTATGCCACTATTTACGTTGTGCATTGCTGTTTGGTGTTACACAGGCATCTTGTTCTCAGATATTCTTCTTCATGATGCAACATAGATCGACAGTACCATCATTAAATTAAGGGACAAGTCTATTTTTGGCCATTCAACTATTGCGTCGGTTGGTTTTTGGCCATGAACAATGCCATAGTTGCTGTGACAGCTAAAAATGGTCTATGTGTGGTGGAGCCTGGCACCTGCAAGGTTGTTGTTATCTTGCCAGTCTTTTGTTTACCTTTGATCTGCTATGAATTCTGTGGTCAATTTCAGGTATTACATACTGCAAAATGATGATAAGTAACGAACATGATCACAAGCAATAAAACACTAGGAATAGGAACAAATAAGATACCAATAATATCAAATATAGAACCATAAGATACACTACATTTTGTTTTAGAAAAAATATTGGTACTAGTTTCATATTTTTTTGATTTAAAAATAAATAGCTTATGATTTTTTAGAAAATATACATATGTTTTTCTTATCTATATCTATATCTCCTATATAGACAAACCCCACTAGCTAATTCTCTCAACATGCAAGCTATCCAACAAGACAATCCACTATCACATCCACTAAGCAAAATTTAATGCAAGTTGTCCAACTGGACAATGCACTACCACATACAATTAAAATCCACTAGCACATGTCATGTCGGCAAGACTACTCTATTTATCACGTCACCGTACCACAGAATTCAATAATTCGTAATTTCCGCAGCAACTCGCGGAGAATTTGCCTAGTTCTCAGAAAATACAAAACCACCTTTGAGACTAAATTTCTGGTTTTAGAGTTGCATGGACAAAAACAAGGCAAAAGTTGGATGACCAAAAATGGATTTCTTCCTTAAATTGAGACTGATCGCTTATAAACAATAGTGCCAGTGTGCCACTACAAAATTCTAAAGTAGTGTATAGCTTCCAAAGTAGAAACTTATGAGAAAATAGTAATTCTTAATGTCAAGGGATTAATGCTTGGACAATGGCTTAATCTTAGACAAATAATATATCGGCCGATCAAAGTAATAAGCTTATCGATGCCATTTCAGAAATCCTGGATATAACTTTTTTTTTCCTCAAAAGGCAGATGACATACTTGTGAGAGATGAGAAAAGGTATTGAAGGCAAAATGAAAACCTTAGGAAGCTCCTTGAGAATTTCCTTCATTTCAGGAACACTTAACACATCAAGAATCTCCTTCATATCATATTTAAGAGGATCAACGGTGCAAGAAAGCATGTCGATATAACCGGCCACTGTATAAGAAAAGTTTCAATCCAACCAGCAAAGAATGAAAGAAGAGCAATTAGTGAAATTTAGATGCCAGGTTATTACACTCCAACTCCATGACTGCATGCTCCAGATCTGATATCTCTTGATATGAGATGCTGCTCTTCCGGAACCATGGCCCTGTAAGACACTAAGTTAGACAAGTGCGAAGTTATTTGTTCAGTAAGCGTTGTTTCAAAAATATTTCTTCAGTAAGAGGCTCCATTTTAGTAATTTTAATCAAGTTATTGAAGCTGCACATGCCCTAAGCTTGATTATAGATCCCTGTTGTCAAAAGCTTGTAAAAAAGCCAACACATCTTGCAATGCCCAGCATATAAACTGTGGCATCTTGAATATGAAAGCTTTGAATCTTATGGATCAACGGTGGAAACTTCATCACTTGAATCAGAACATAATGGGAGTGTTCTTAAATAAAATTGTTTACAGATAATAATTGATTAGCTTAAGGGCTAACCCGAGAAGGGGTAGCTATATAGTGTCATACATGGGCCTCATGGGCTTAGCCTCATGGGCCTAATATTCTAATACTCTAACAGCCCCCCGCAGTCTGAACTTCCGGCGCAGCGGAGTTACAGACTGGACATGACATGAAAAGAAGCACACACTCGAGCCCCCCCACAGACGCAACTAGCCACCGGTGACGTTGAGGCTGGAGCGGAACTCGGTGAAGGCCGAGGACGGAAGGCCCTTGGTGAGGATGTCGGCAAACTAGGAAGTGGTCGGGACGTGGAGGACCCGAACATCGCCAATGGCGACTCGATCACGGACAAAGTGAAGGTCGATCTCCACATGCTTGGTCCTCTGGTGCTGAACAGGGTTGATGGAGGTACACAGCACTGACGTTGTCGCAGTAGACCAGCGTGCTCCTGGAGAGAGGGTTGTGGAGCTCGACGAGGAGCTGCCGGAGCCAGGAAGCCTCCGCGACGCCGTTAGCGACAGCGCGGTACTACGCCTCGGCACTGGAGCGGGAGACCACCGGCTGACGCTTGGACGACCAGGACACCAGGTTGCCGCCCAGGAAGACAGCGTAGCCGGAGGTGGAGCGCCGAGTGTCCGGACATCCGGCCCAGTCAGCGTCAGTGTAGACTACGAGTTCGGAGGAGGAAGACCGGTGAAGGAGCAGACCGTAGTCGACAGTGCCGCGGAGGTAGCGGAGGAGGCACTTGAGGGCAGTGAGGTGGGGCTCTCGAGGACCATGCATGTGAAGGCAAATCTAATGCACTGCATAGGTGATATCCGGCCTGGTGAAGGTAAGGTACTGTAGTGCACATGCGAGACTCCGGTATGCCGTGGGGTCTGCCACTGGGTTGCCCTCGGCCACTGACAGCTTGCCCTTTATGTCAACTGGAGTGGAGCAGGGTTTGCAGTTAGTCATCCCAGCTCGCTCCAGGATATCGAGAGTGTACTGCCGCTGGTGAAGAAGAAGACCGGTGGGACGAGGCTCAACAGTGACCCCGAGGAAGTGGTGGAGCACCCCGAGATCCTTCACAGGAAACTCCTGCTGAAGAGAGCTGATGATGCGATTGAGTAGTGACGAACTGGAGGCAGTGAGGACAATGTCATCAACATATAGCAGCAGATAGGCAGTCTCAGCTCCACTGCGATAGATAAACAGAGACGTGTCTGACTTAGCCTCCACAAAGCCCAGTGTCACCAGGAAAGCAGCAAACCGAGAGTGCCACGCCCGCAGGGCCTGCTTGAGGCCGTAGAGAG
Source organism: Bothriochloa decipiens (assembly GCA_023333625.1). NCBI lineage: Eukaryota > Viridiplantae > Streptophyta > Magnoliopsida > Poales > Poaceae > Bothriochloa > Bothriochloa decipiens. The sequence goes on from CM041644.1 coordinate 7,307,707, forward strand.
ATCTGTTGAGCCGACAGACCATGTCAGGACGAGAAGAGTCAACGAACCCCGCTGGCTGGCTGCAGTAAACTGTCTCAGTGAGAGTCCCGTGCAGAAAGGCATTCTTGACATCCAGCTGATGCACAGGTCAAGTACGAGCGAGAGCCAGTGAGAGTACTGTGCGGACGGTGGCCGGCTTCACCACTGGGCTGAAAGTCTCATCATATTCGACACCAGGGCGCTGAGTGAAACCCCGGAGAACCCAGCGAGCCTTGTACCTCTCAAGGGTACCATCAGCCCGCCGCTTGTGCGTCCAGATCCACTTGCCGGTGACAACATTGGAGCCCGGCGGACGGGGCACCAGATCCCATGTCTGGTTGGCGAGGAGAGCCGCATACTCCTCTTCCATCGCGCGGCGCCAGTGAGGGTCCAACAAGGCGTCGCGAACGGAAAAGGGTACAGGAGAGACCTGCGTGTCGCCGGGCATCGCCGCAAGAGCCCGGGACCGCAGGATACCCGCCGCGTGCCGCGTCACCATAGGGTGAACGTGCTGCGGGTGGCGGTGAAGGAGCGGTGGGTGGTACACCGGCGGCACGACATGGGCTGCCGGAGGCGGCAGCGGTGGTGTAGGCGTCGCTGGCGGAGAAGAGACCACCGGTGGTGACGGAGGCGCCGGGTCCGCCCGTGCACGGCGCTGGTAGACAAGGGCCGGCTGGGTAAACCGCGCTGGGGGTGCAGGAACCGGTGTCCCCGGCCCCGTGTCAGGCGGAGGAGCAGGGGCCGCACCGGAGAGCGACGCTAGTGGGCCCGTGCAGGGCACAGGGCCAGGAGCAGCAGGCGCCGGGTCTGCCCGCGCACGGCGCTGGTAGACAAGCACCGGCTGGGCAAACCGCGCCGGGGGTGCAGGAACCGGCGTCCCCGGCCCCGTGTCAGGCGGAGGAGCAGGGGCCGCACCGGAGGATGGCGCTACCGGACCCGTGCAGGGCACAGGGTCAGGAGCAGCACTGGTGTGCGGCGAGCCGGGGCACGGGCCCGGCGAACGGCACGGTGGAGCAGTACCTGCAGGGAAAAACGGCAAAGGTGGCTGGACCACCGTGTCAGTGGGAAACAGAGAGGCGAGGTCAGGGTCAGGGGTGGTAGTGGTGTGGTGGTGGTGGAGAAGGGGAAGACAGACTCATCAAACACCACGTGGCGAGAGATGAGGACCCGACAAGACGTGAGGTCATAGCATCGGTAACCCTTGTGATCTAGGGAATACCCGAGGAAAACACACAGTGTCGAACGGGGAGCCAGCTTATGGGGGGGTGGCAGTGGTGTTAAGGTAACACGCACACCCGAAAACACAAAGGTGGTCATACCGAGGAGGGGTACCGAAGAGAGCGTGGTGCGGTGTAGGAGCTGGGCAGGCAGCGGAAGGAAGACGGTTAAGGAGATAGGTAGAGGTGTGAAGACTCTCTGCCCAGAAGCGAGCAGGAAGGGACGCCTGGAGCAGAAGGGTGCGCATGATGTCATTTGTGGTGCGAATCATGCGCTCCGCCTTGCCGTTCTGAGAGGAGGTATAAGGGCAAGACATACGCAACTGGACACCGTGAGAGAGGAAGAAGGCACAGGAGGTGGAGTTATCGAACTCACGACCATTGTCACACTGGACGACCTTGATGGTAAGGCCGAATTGAGTAGACACCCAGGCCAAAAAATGGAGAATAGTGGGAAAAGCCTCAGACTTTGCACGCAAGGGAAAAGTCCACGAATAATGAGAGAAATCATCAACGACCACCAAATAGTATTTATATCCAGAAATACTCATGACAGGAGATGTCCATAGGTCGCAATGTACAAGGTCAAAAACATGAGCCGCATGTGAAGAAGTGTAAAAAGGAAGACGAACATGGCGGCCCAGCTGGCACGCATGACACAAGTGCTCATCGTGAGCTCGAGTACAACGAATGTCGGAGCTACGACTAAGCTGCATCAGAGCATCACGTCCAGGATGGCCGAGACGGCGTGCCAAGTAGTGGAGGAAGGCGTCGCGGCGAGAACAGCTGACAAAAAAGCCGGCGAAGAGGAGGAAGACGACGCCGGAAACCGAAGGGTGTAAAGGGGCCCCGAGCTGTCACATCGGAGCAGAGGACGCCGGGTAGCCAAATCCTTCACAGTAAGACCAAAAGAGTCAAACTCAACAGAACAGGAATTGTTAGTTGTAAAACGACGAATAGAAAGGAGGTTGTGGACCATAGAAGGAGCAACAGGAACATCAGGAAGACGAAACGAGCCATGAGTGCTAGCGGCACCCACGGACGTGACAGGAAGACACGATTTGCGACCATGATGGACGAAGGAAGAGAGGAAGAAGGAGGGCGAATAGAAGAGAGGATACCAGGGTTGGGAGTGGTGTGGTAAGTAGCTCCAGAGTCAGCAACCCACTCTGCCCCAACAGGGGGTGTCAGCGACCCACTCTGGCCCAACAGGAGGAGGCCAAGGCCGCCGGGTCCCAATCGACCGGCCCGGGCGAGGCACTGGGAGGTGGAGCCCACGTGGACGTAGAGTAGGTGCTGGGAGGAGCTGCCCACGGGGTCACTGAGTGGAACCCTGGAGGAGCACCAGCGAACATGGCCGCCGACGGGCGAGGCTCACCGCCGGGAGCCTGGAAAGGCCACATGGAGATGCGCCCCGACCACGGGTTGTGGAAGGTGGGCCAGGGTGCACCCCGTGGAGGCGTCGGTGCCGGTGTGTTCCCACGGCCTCCTCTGCGGTGACGGCGGGCACCACCGCCACGGCCCCCCCACCCCCGCTTGGCCCGGGAGGAGGAGGACCAAGAAGAGACGACGGCGAGGAGTGGGCGGACGTGACGGGGAAGTAGCGGCGAGTGCAGTCGAGGACGACGAGGACCCCGGCGCGGAGACCGCCACGACCTGAACTCCCTGCTGGAGCTCCTCCATGACAAGATCATCAAGGACCTGCAGGAAGGTGGGGAAGGGTCGCTAACGAGTGATCCATGTCCGGCGGTGAGCGTAGCGATCATTGAGCCCACGGAGGACGTTAAGGACCAGGATACGGTCCTCCACGGGCCAGCCAAGGTCGCCGAGAGAGTCCGCCATGCCCTTCATCTTGCGGCAGAAGTCGCTGACGGAGAGGTCGCCCTGGACGAAGGTCCGGAAACTCGCATCGAGACGCAGAGCCCGGGCCTCGGCGTTGCCCAGAAACTGGCCCTCGAGCGCCAACCAGGCCCCACGAGCGTTCGGCGTGTTGCGGACGAGGTCGTGGAGGTCCAGGGAGATCGTCCCCAGAATCCAAGAGAGAACGATGCTGTCGAGGCGCAGCCACGAGGGGGTCGGGACCGCGCTCACGGCGTCGAGGAGGACGTGGTCGTCGAGGGCGTAGCGGCGGAGGGTGAGGATGACCAGGTCCCGCCAGCGGGCGTAGGAGGGCGACTCCGGCTCGAGGACGACCGGAACCAGAAGCCGGATGTTCTGAACTCCCCCGGCCTGGTAGTGAAGCTGGGCCACCAGTGGGTCGGCCGGGTCGTGCCAGAGGACCGCAGTGGTAGACACGCGGTGACCCGCCAAGCCGGAGGAAGTGGCCCCGCCGTCGTGGGAGGCAGGAGAGGCGAGGAGTTGTTTCGCGTCAGCAATCTGCTGAGCCAGGGCAGCGGCCGCATCGCGCTCACGCTCCCAGGCGAGGGCGGCCTCCCGGAGACGAGCCTGCCCAACTGCGTACTCCGCCCGGGTAGCAGTCAGGGCGGTGGTGAGGTCGGAGGCGGCGCCCGGGGAACCAGCACGCGCGGCCGGGAGGGCACCGCCAGCCGGGAGGACGGCCGCGAGAGGGGCGCCCGGCGGGCCAGCGACGGCCGGGTCGACATCCCCGGCCCCGGCGCCCGCGCCCGCCCCGGCCCCTTCGCCCGCCATCAAGGCGCGGGCGGCGTCAGCGGGGGGGTGTAAATCACCGGCCGGCCGGCCTGCTGGCCTGGCCACGCCCGCGCCAGAGCCTCCCGCGCCGGCCGGTCGGGGCTGGGCGGCGACGCCAGGACGGGGCTGCGCGGCGCCGGCGGCGGCCCGCCAGGGAGGGGAGGGAAGGAGCCGAAGTACGTAGGCCCAGGAGGGGGAGGGGACCGGCCGGCCATGGCTGCGCCGGCGGCGGTGGCGCGCCGGCGAGCAGGGAGGCGGCGGCGGGGAGGGAGGGGGTGAGAGGAAACCTAGTCTGATACCATGTTTACAAATAATAATTGATTAGCTTAAGAGCTAACCCTAGAAGGGGTAGCTATATAGTGTCATACATAGGCCTCATGGGTTTAGCCTCATGGGCCTAATATTCTAATACTCTAACAAAAATGTCCAGAAGCAAATCTGGACAATTTAAGTGGAGGAAGGTCTTTTGTAAATAAAATGTCCAGAAGCAAATCTGGGCAATTTAAGTGGAGGAAGGTCTTTGGTAAATATGCAGGAGGGCTGAGGAAGGTCCATAAGACAAATTAGTGCTGTGAACTGCATGTTGAACATCCCCTATACTTGGCATTCTTAAGCATCTACTTTTAAAGGTATGCACATATGCAGGAGCAGAAACAAACCCCAGTGAACAGTTTACCTATCATGGTTGGAAGGAAAGCTAACCTTTTCGAGTGTAGATCCTAACAAAAAGCCGTTGCCCATCGTCTGATAACGACTTAAAAGAAGCTGTTGAATGAAATAATATATAGTAATCAATATGCTTAGTGGAAAACTATAGATGAAAGTGGGAAAGGGGAAAAAATAGACAACCTAAAAATGATTTTTCGACATCACTAAAAACATGTGAATAGTTAGCCATAACATCAGCTATCATCAAATTAAAATTTGTCTGATATCTTGCACTGCGAGGTCGCCGGAAATTTTCGCTTTTAACAGTGCTAACGAAATTTTCCCATAAGGATTGGCAACAATTTGGATCATCATTTCTCTGATTGTCAGATTTACATTTCTGGATAGTAATTTGGATGGGAACATTGCCAAACTGCTGTTCATGTAAACCAACCACAGATCCCTAATGCAAAAAATAAAGTGTGCGTCAGAAGCTGAAAGCTTATTTACATAATACTGTAACAATAAGTATATCTGCAGAAAAGAAATGGATAATCAAAGGCCTACGAAAACTTAGAGGAGAAATCTTACAGCCTTCCTATACCAAGCTGAGTGATTAATGTCATCAGCAAAGTTGATATGACAAGCTTTAGTTGGTCTATTAACTGGAACAGGGCACTGTGCCCTGGATTGAAACAACAATAATTCATTGGTGTCCTGGGGTTCGGGCATCCCCTTTAGCCAAAATATAGTTAACTCAACAAGTTGCAACATTTTAAAAATCATTACAAAATCATAAATGTAGTACACACCAAGCTAAATATCTAAACCTGCAAAAAAATCAGTCTCAAATTCATCTCTGATGTTGAGATCCAAAAAAAACCAAGTGTTACTGTCAGCACATGATGAATGTGCCAGATTGATTGCTTGTCCATTTTGTTTCTTCACATCTAGAAAGAACTTGAAACTGAATTTTTCCAGAAACTTAACTTTAGGTGTACTATTTACATGATCTTTTGACACATATCTGAAACATTGCAACAAGATAAATTCACTAATGGGCATGCTCGCATGAAAGAAAATCACTAAACTGCTCTACAAGGGACTTGCTGTCAAATGTACCACTTGACCAAATAAGCATAAAGTGATATTACCCTAGTTTACAGGTTTTTCGTCATTGAATGCAGCACTTACACTTCACAAAGGATTTAAAGATGATTGACTTTGTTTGGTAGCATCAACAAGCATCTATTCAGATCGCCTGGGGTACAATTTTACAGAGAAACTACTAGGCAAACCAAGACTGATTTATTGATTGCTAATAAATGTTTACTTCTGAACTAAAAGGATTTTTTTCTCAAACAAACTAAATGAGATTTTAAAACAAGATAGCAATAGATGTATTTCTACCATAGTGCAGTGCATTCTGCATAAAAGTTAGATGTGCACATCTAATCAGCAATGCAAACTAGTAAGAGCAAGCTATCCTACACCATTCTAGCAAAATAAGAAGAGAATTTCACCTCACATTCAACATAATGCTTGTCCACTAGAGGAGCCAAAACTTTAGCAAGATCTCGAGGCAAGTATCCAAGCGTCTCCTCACATTCAGACCCTGCATAAAGCACCTACCCTGGTATTAAGGGGGAAAAAACACTACATGGAGGGTATTATATTTTTTTATTTGGAAAAGATGGAAACCTTTATAGCATCAGGGTCCTTAGCATTCTGAGGATCTCTCAGAAAGGTAATGACTGCATCTTCTCTTAATTGAATGATCTCATGGAACCTCCGGCCAACTATGAGAGTGTCAACTGCTACAACAGTGCTAGAATCCATGACTGTGCATTCATCAATACTGCAAGAGGTTGCCACTGTTGGAAGTACCCCTGCGCCATCATTTACAGCATCCTTTACATTTGGTAAGACAGTATTTGAAGGTGCATAGGAAGTAATCGTCCCAGAAGTGCTGAGCGAGGCATTCAGACAGGTAGGCGACAAAATAGTAGCACCAGCCTTTGAACTCCCAATCTCACAATCGAATGCGAAGAATGCTTGATCACTCGACATATCTTCACCAATCTTTTTCATATTTTCTGTCTCAATCTCATTGTTCAAATTGTTTGCTGTAGGCTCAGCGGAAACCTTTTTACTGAATCTGAAATTAAGAAGGGTGCTCTGTGTTAACTTCCTTTTGGTTCCTCTTGTAAGGCACATATCTGCACAGTAGATACCAACACAAAAATCAATCTTCGGAATAGTATCCATATGTATGCCACACTCCTTAGAAACCCAGAATACTAGCAATAGTACCACAACCACTAAACTTGCATGGAGGTGCCATCTGGGTCTCAACTCCCGAAACTTGATTTATGGGTCCCTAAACTTGTACGAAAGTGTCATCTGGGTCCCCAGCTCCAGAATTTTTATTTTTGAGTCGTAGAACATGTATATGGTGTCATCTAGGTCCCTAAACTCCCATAAATCAAAATTAAAAGTTAGGGACCTAGATGATACCACAGTGCTAGTTTAGAGACCGCCCATGAATTTTACTATTTGTGAATGTTACTCAAAACTTTTTTTTTTTTTGCCTAGTGAACCAGCCAAGAGAACAAAGAAAAGTTTCTTAGCTGGGTATAAACCCTTGGCTAGCTGGTTCTCACTAATTAGGTACAGTTGCACAAACAGCCAAACACTTGATGTCAATCTCTTTTTTTAGCCACCGTGATGAATCATTTGATTTGACATTAGCTAATGAGATTAAACGGGGCTGTGACTTTGTATGGAGCGTGTATGCCTTTGTTTGCTTATTAGCCATAGCACCATTTTTAAGTCAGAGTGTAGCGGGTGCTACAAGCATTTCGGGACAAAAACCGGCCAGCACAAACAACTGCACAACTGGGAGCAATCAACATCGCAGGTATTCAGAACAAGCGTGGATGGGGCTCATGGACGGACCGAGGTGAGCGTTGACGCAGTAGTCCGACCCTCGGATCGAGTCGCCGCAGACGGGGCAGACCACCCACTCCACGCCCACGCCGACGACCCCGCCGCTGCTTCCTCCAGACGTAGAACCAGCCTCACTCCGGCCAGCCGCTTCTCCCGAGCCGCCCCCATTGTCGGCCTGGACGGAAACGAAGAGATGTTAATTAATCGGCGGCGCGCTCCGCGGGGTTCGGGGCAGCGGGGTTTGACTTCAACCTGGGCGAGGGAGGCGGAGGGGGAAGGGGAGGATGGGAACAGGACGGCGGCGAGCGAGGCCGGGAGAGGGGAGCGGCGGCGCCGGCCGATGAGGCGGACCAGGCTCTCCCGCCCGGTCAGCATGGCCGCCGGGGAGCCGTAGAGGTGGCGGCGCTCGGCAGGGCAGGGCGGGAGCGGGAAGGAATGGGCGCGCGCGCGCCTGCTGTGTAGTGTAGCGTTGGGCGTTGGCGGCTGCCGTCTGGGGCCGGGCGCGTGAGACGGTGAGGGGCTGGCTGGGCTGGGGGCCCGAGGGGAATCGGAGCGGGCTCGCGGCCTGCAGTGTGAATAGGCGCCGGGTGGGCTTTTGGCGTTTTCGCGCCGCAGGTAGCGCAGTGGTTTTACATGTGCAGTGGATGTGAGGTGGGTGTGGGTGTGGGGTTGGGGTGCACCGTGCAGCTTAACAAAGCCAGCTCAATGCCCTGATGGTAAGAAAGCTACTGTTGCTCACACTGTTTTTGACTTCTTGTAAGACTGGTCATGGTCATTTTGACAATTTTTGCCAAGTATTACTGCATCAGCTTTTGCTTTTATAGAGTATATATCAATTTTTATATAGGTGAGATAGCGAGACGAGTTTTGGTTCACTTTCAGATGGTGAGGCAAATAAAGGTGAAAAGGACACTAAAATATCGCCAACTATATGAGCAAAGGCTACGTATTAGCTTTAGAACGAGTCTTCTATTATACTTGCTGAACCCGTCACTAGTGGAATAGCAACAATGGAATGATTATTGCTGAGAAGATGAAAAGAATTTGATGAAGTGTACTTCTTATGCTAATCAATTTAGAGTATTTTCCAACGGTTTTATAAAGTCACTTCTAACATTGATTCTTTTGGTGAGGTGAAACGAGATTTCCTTCAATAGCTCACTATCCAAGGAGCATCTCCAATGCTATATAAAAACTAAATACAAATATATGGTTTTACAACCTTTTTCAATAAATATGGGGTTGAGAAAATAATCGCATCACCGGCAATTTTAATATTTTTCCTATTTAATTAATCCTAGGTGGCACATGTAGCATCACATGGGCTAATCATAGAATAGTTAAACTTAGTTCATATATAGTCTTCCCAATTAGCATCCCCTTATTACATCTCTTATTCCACTCTCACAACTCCTTCCTCCTTGTTCTTTTTTCTCGCCACCTCCTGTTTCTAGTCGTCACTCATTCACAATGTCCATGCTCCCGCCCTGCCCTTCTCCTCTGTCTTCGTCGACTCCTCATCACCGTCCATCGGATGCCACGCTAACTTAGTACGTTGGGCTATTAGTGTAATATAATTCCACTCTTGCTCTACCAACTATCTTCTCGACTGTTGATCAACGTTACCACTACCATCTCAACCATGCCGCACACTCGTGTCCATCACCATCGCCGGTCCACCCTACCGTAGATCTCCTTCCCTTCTAAGTTCATGAGGGATGCATGAAGCCATTGAATCTTAACTTGCCGGAGACGAAGAAGATACACATCGAAGGTGCTAAGGTAGGTAGGTATAGGATATAGGTAAAAAATGAAGCGTTGATGAAGAGTAAAACACTCTTGGGTAACATAGCCACATAGGTATAGCATTTCTTAAAAAAAAACTACTGTATGATTTTTTGTTGTTGCAAAGTTTCACTTAAAAATCTGCTGGACCCACGAGCACAAAGGACACGATAACTACACACTGCACTGCCACCACAGGGCATAGAGGCCCACACTGGTGTGCCCGTTGCAAATATCCCGTCCGCGTCTCCGTCGTCACGTCTTCTAGAAAACGCCGTTACCCTAGCTAATTATCCCCTCCCCCGTCGCTATCCACCCCATCGCGTTGCCGGATCGAGCTTGGGCTCTCTCGAACCTTGCTTCGCCGCACGGCACCAAAAGCACGGCCGCGCCCCGCCCTCATCCCCTCCACACGTTTCCGCCTCCCGATCCACAGCCGCCGTGAGCCGCCACCGACACAGCTCCTCCCCCGTCGCACCTCGGAGGCCCGAGGCTCATCATCATCAACCCGCGCTCCTTCATATCCTCCTCGGCACCGCACCCGGCGGCGCGGGCGCGCAGTGCACATCGCGAGCCGCGCGGCACAGGCCGCTCTTGTTGTCCTCCCTCCGTGGTAAGGACTGGTGGCCTGCCTTGTGATCGCCTCTCTTATGTCCGCGCGTCGCCTGTGTGATCTGAATGTTTAGTTCGTGCGGTGCGGACGGACAGGGGCGCGGTTCGACGCGGCAGCGAGGATGGCGGCGAGCGCGCGGGACAGCGTGGATGCGGCGGAGCGAGTCGTGGATGACCACGACGGTTGGGTATCGGACGGCGAGATGGACGTGGAGATGGATGTGGAAGGCGAGTTCGAAGGCCACGATGCCGACCGGAGGGACGGCGGCGCGGATGGTGATGATGAGTACTTGCTGGTGCGTATGACCTTTCCTGGTGCTTCTGCCGTGGGCGTCGAGTGCTTTTGTTTCTGTCGAACTTGCAAATCTGAGTAGGCCGACGCGTGATGGCTCCTTTTTTTTAGAGTTAACGCGTGATGGCTCCTTGGTCGTACTCTCGATTGCTTGCTTAAGGTTTCACCTATGAAAGTCGAGCTTGAGATCGTTCTGGGCTTGGTGGGTAGCATGGCACGGTACATGTCTGTGCTAGATCATTAAAATTGCTCATGGACATAAATGGATCTTCAGTGTACTAGGTTTCTATTTTACCCGGAATATAAGTTTAGATTGCTATAAGTTATGCTAAGTTTTGTGGTGTAGGTGTGATTTTAATGATGTGATGAACTAGGTGGTCAAGTATATGTGGAAAATCATTAGAAAAACAAGAAGGCAATTGTTTTGTTAGGGTAGCGTACAAATGCTCATTTGCAAAAGTTAAGCAAACTGGAGAATATAAAACAACAGCAGTAGTATTTTTTTCAACTAAATTTCAAAGCCCACGCCGAATTGCGGGGGAACATCAGCAAAGTGATAGACAAAACATGAAAAGATTTCTCTAATTTTCTGGTTAAGTTGCAGTGTTGATTTTTTTCCTCATTTAATCCTTGGCTGCTGGATTATTTATGGGACAGGGAGATTTGATGTCAACGGGGCTTGTGGAGCAGATTTGTTTTGGCCAATCATGTAGGTCTAGCTATGTCTTTTCTTGTGCTTATCTTCAGACAATAATGACTTGGTTTACCATCCTCTCTGGTAGTCGCTTTCGTGCTAGGCATTTTGTTGCATAATTTTCTATGCCCAACATGGCACGGTGTTGCAGATGCATTGTTTCATCCTTGTTTGATTGGGCTTGGACCAACGAGTTTGAAACACATATTTCATAGAATATTTGACTCATGTCTTGTCCTTCTTGATTGGAGTTAAAATTAATCCACCTTTTGAATTAACTGCTCACTTAACTGAGGGCATGTGTTCGACACAAGCACAAGGATCACCAGCACTTATCTGCATCGGCTTAGGCAATGAGCAATCATGACGTGATGATGGTCGCTGCAGCTTATCAGCGATTAAAATCCATTTGGTATTTCTTGGATTATGTCTATTTTTTATGCCAAAACTGAGAAATGGTGAATTTGATTGAAACCTTTTTTTTAGACAATTTGATTGAAACCTTACTTTGGTGTTCATTTAGTGTTTATAACTTATTCTTATTGATAATTGTCTATGTCTCTACAGCTCACTAGGATAAGGGACACGTCGGCAGCTGAAGCAAGGGCAGGGAAGGATATACAAGGTATACCATGGGAGAGGATACACATAGCCAGGCAAGATTACCGAAAAGCTAGGTTGGAACAGTATAAGAACTATGAAAATTTCCCTCAATCAGGAGAGCTCATGGACAAGGTCTTCACTACCATCTAGTCTTATTTCATTAAAGGTTGTTTTTATCATTCTATATTTTCATATCTCCTAATTATTTTCAAAATATTTTTCTTAGTTGTGTAAGCAAGTGGAGAAGAGCAGCAAGTATTATGAGTTCCAGCACAACACTAGATCAGTGAAGCCATCAATTCTCCATTTTCAGGTGATTTTGCATTGTGTCAATGTGTCCTACCTTTTATTGCAAGATATGCAGTAATTGGCTGTACTATATTCATTCAAAAAAAACTAATTTTACTATATATGTGAGAAAAGAAAGGTTCTTGTGCATTGTCTATTTCCTTCTTACTTGCCAGCATTTAGAAGGCTTTCTTCACAAACATGCAAGTTGGCATGTACCACCTGTATGCAACTATCCATATTAGTAAGAAACTCATGTGAAAATTAGTGTCATTTTCTGTGTGGCGCTATAATTGAACTTTTACATGAAATTATTATTCAACAATAACAACAAAGTATGCTGGGGTAGGCTAGAGACAACCCAACAAGAACCACTAATAAAAGAGCATGATGAGAGGAGTGTTAGCAAGTGAAGAATTACTTGTTTTAAAACAAATATCTTCTTAGTTATAGCCAAGAAAAGAGCTAAGATGTGTTCCTTTGCATTAGGATCAGCTTTATTCTCTGCTATGTAATGGGAACTAGTTAATGTGTTTGTCTAATCTTTTCATATGACTCCTGAGCTGAATAGTACCGACTAACTGTTGCTTCTGTAGCTTAGGAATTTGCTATGGGCAACCTCGAAGCATGATGTCTATTTTATGTCAAATTCTACAGTAAGCCACTGGTCATCATTGACTCACAAATTATCAGAGGTTCTCGACTTCTCTGGGCACGTTGCTCCAGCGGAGGTATTTCCCCTTATAGTTTCCTGCTTGCAACCTTCTGATCTAATAATAATTTTTATTTTTTTGATGTTCTCTTCTCTAAAAATTAAATAGGTCTTATCGTTAATGCAAGTTTGGTCTGCTCTTTTTTTTTTTTTTCCTCCTCACAGAAGCATCCTGGCAGTTTACTAGAAGGTTTCTCTGGGGTTCAAGTTAGCACACTTGCTGTGAATGAGGGTTTGTTGGTAGCTGGTGGTTTTCAAGGAGAACTTGTTGGCAAGGTAAGCCACCTATGAAGACTTGGCTGTAACTTTGGTTTGGCTGTTGTATCCACCCATACGATCTAGCTGTAGATGTCCATTTCCTTTCAGTCTCTCTTTGTTTATTATTTTACTAGGTATTATATTACATATGATAAAGATCTAAAATGGAAGAATCTTTTTACTGCATTCCCTGTATTTTTTGATAGATGTATTCATCACCAGCTTGCTTTCTTGTTTTGCTTCTGTATACTTTTAGCGCTGTGAGAATAAGCAATTCATTGAAAGCACTGCTTGCATGCTAAGGAGCTTTTTTTTTATGTTGCAGGATTTGGAAGGCTGTGATGTAAAATTCTGTGCAAGGACAACTTTGAGCGACAATGCTATAACAAATGCCATAGATATACACAGATCGATAAGGTGAGAAACTAACTTATCAGAACATATCTGAATATGTATATTGTCATTAAAATCTAAAGGTCTACAAATGGCTTTGCAGTGGAAGCTTGCGCATTACAGTATCTAATAACGATTGCGGTGTTCGTGAATATGATATGGAGAGATTTCAGCTCTTGAACCACTACCGTTATAACTGGCCGGTTAACGTAAGTTCTACCTCATTAGGATCCAAAGTACTGTTTTGGTTGTTTCATCCATATTTGACATTCATCGCTTGCTTCCATAATAACAGCACACATCCGTGAGCCCGGATAAGAAACTTTTGGCTGTAGTTGGAGATGATCGGGATGCTCTACTTGTGGATTCACGAAATGGAAAGGTATTTTCTTTCTTATTCTTTTAGGGTTTTTTGGTTTATTAATTTGGGTTTTGGTGGCTTAATTAACAACTTATTACTATTACTTCCATTCTTTCGTTACATCAATATTGAGAGGTTCTTTATCAAATAATATTGATATTGTAACATCTATTGGCCTTGGCCATGACCTTTTTATTAAAATGTTCCTCAGTGCAGTAAGGCATCTGTTTAGGGCCTGTTTTGAAGTCATTTTCAAGGATCATATATCAAGAAACTATAATTTTTGAAACCAGGGGCATGCAAAACTACATTTTAGAGAAAGAGGTCCTCAGTGGAGTTTCTAATCTTTTTCCTTAAAACGGTTTTACTCATATCTAGTTTTACCACTGTAACAGCAAGAGATACTTTGGAGCTTTACAATCGTGTTTTGTTACTAACTGAACAAACATGAGAAGTGAAATGCGGAATTGGTGTGTTTTGCAGGTAACTTCTACCCTAGTTGGCCATCTGGACTACTCATTTGCTACGGCATGGCACCCGGATAGCCGAACGTTTGCGACCGGGAACCAGGACAAAACCTGCCGCATCTGGGACACCCGCAACTTGTCGACCTCGCTTGCAGTATTGCGGGGCAACATCGGCGCGATCCGGTGCATCCGCTACTCCTCCGATGGGCGGTTCCTGGTGTTCTCGGAGCCTGCCGATTTTGTTCATGTGTACAGCGTGGCTGCGGACTATAAGAAACGGCAGGAGATCGACTTCTTTGGAGAGGTGTCTGGGATCACACTCAGCCCGGATGATGAATCCCTGTTCATTGGAGTGTGCGACCGTGTCTATGCCAGCCTGTTGCAGTACAGGATGATCCATGCCTTCAACTATCTTGACTCATACGTGTGAAGAATGGAGTTTTGTTGTTGTGCTGGATACTGGCTGAAGGTCACTTGTTCTCAGTGACGGTTCTGGTGCACGATTCAGGGAATGTATCTGCCTGCTCTTGTGCGCTGGTTCATGGCGAATGATGGTTTGTTGGACTCGATGTCAGCGAATCTGCCGTGTAAATAGTTTAGCAATTGAAGTGCAGTGCTGTGGACCAATACTATGAGCATATGAGCAATCTATGTTTGAGTTGTTAGTTCCGGACTCTAGACTACAAATAGTTTTTGACCAAATATCTTTAAGCCTGTTTGTACTGTGGAACACACTATGGGCTAGTTTGGCTTCAATTGTATTCACTTCGATCTCGAATAAGGTAGAAATTAGTTTATTTTGCATTTCAATCCACTTTGATACGTGATTGAGATGGTTTTATGGATAGTTGCAGTCAAATATGGTCGAATGGGGCTTTATATCTGTTATCATGAAGGCACTAGTAGGGATTTTTTTTTTCTAAGCTTTACAAAGTCGTTTTTCCAGCTTCCACTAAGCAGGCCCTGATGAAACAACTTCCCAGTTTTCAGCCCTTTTTTTCAAACTCTAATTTATATCTCTAGACTTCCTCTGTTTTTTTTCCGAATTATGAATTGCTGTATAGAAAAGTTAAATTAGCTTAGAATTTGGGACTAAAGAAATACAAAATAAATGCGCTATGGGCTATGGTGGATCTAATCAAACCGTTAATTCGATGTTCAACTACTTCGTGGAGAAGTGTGTCTCAAGATCTCGACCGCTCATTCGACATTCAACTGCCGCACTTACTCAATCTTGCCGCCACCACGGGCGCTCGTGCTCGAAATCTCATCCAGTCTATTCGGCCACTCCGCCGGGAGGTCGGCCTCACGGCCTACACAAAAATCTCACCACTGGTAGTTCAGCGGCAGCAGAGCTCGCTCCAATTCCGAGCTCGCCAATGGCCGCTGGGCCAGTGACCGCGCCCTCCTCCATGGCGGTCCCTTCCGCGCTGCGTAACCGGGCGCTCACACCGACAGTCTCCGCGGCCCGCGATCCGGCGCGCGCGCGGGCAGCGGCTGCGGCTGGCGCGGAGGGGAGGGCGCGGAGAGGGAAGGAGGCGGAGGCGGAGGACGAGGAGGAAGCGGAGAGGCGGCGGAAGGAGGAGGTGAACCGGAAGATCGCGTCCCGGAAGGCGCTGTCCGTCATCCTCCGGCGCGAGGCCACCAAAGCGGTCCTCGACAAGCGTAAGCCTGGCAAAGGCACGCGCCGCCTCCTCCCTGGTACCGTCCTCGAGGCCCTGCACGACCGCATCGCCGCCCTCCGGTGGGACTCCGCCCTCAAGGTCCTGCTGCTCCGTCCGACCCCCCAAACCACCTCTCCATATTTCAGTCGCACCACTACTTCTTATCCGGATGAAGCGATGCTTAATCCTGCTGCGCCCACTGCCGTGTCGTGCAGGTGTTCGAGCTAATGCGAGACCAGGTGTGGTACAGGCCTTACATCGGCATCTACATCAAGCTCATAACCATGCTGGGTAAATGCAGGCAGCCGGAGAAGGCGCACGAGCTCTTCCAGGCAATGATCGATGAGGGTTGCGTGCCCAACCTTGAGTCCTACACCGCCCTTGTCTCCGCGTATAGCAGGAGCGGCCGCTTCCGTGAGGCATTCGACCTGCTTGATCGGATGAAGGATACCCCCGGTTGCCAGCCTGATGTGCAGACGTACTCGATTCTCATCAAGTCATGTTTACACGCCTATGATTTTGAGAAAGTGAAGAGTTTGCTGGCGGATATGGCACGGGCGGGCATCCGGCCCAACACCGTCACCTATAATACATTGATTGATGCTTATGGGAAAGCAGGAAGGTAACTGACCGCAAGAACCTATGCTTATGTAATCCAGTAATGATTGATCATATATTTGGTAATAAATGCTGTCTTAAAATTCTACTAGTTCTAAAGGGATGCACCATGTTTACCTGAAACCTAGTTAACAAGTTACCATCTCATAGTTTGAAGTAGTTTTACCATTCATTGAATCTTGTAGTCACCCAAATCTTTAGTTGTTCATGATTAGGTTCCATGGAATGTAGTTCATGAAATGCTCTTTCGCTTTTTTTTACCAAAGCATTCTGGAAATTTTCTTTTACTCTGTTCTTGATAATGAGCCTGATTGTTGTTAAAATAAAAAAAAAATTGGTAAGAAATTACTGCAGTTCCTCCTTCCTAGTAGATGCACTGATAATACAGCTGAACCTTGAATTTTGAGAAGTGCCTTTGGTTGCTGAATTGGGCTCTCTGAAATAGAGCTCAGCTAATGCTATTTTATTTTAAAGGTTTGCTGAAATGGAATCAACTCTTCTGAAGATGTTGTCACAAAATTGCAAGCCTGATGTGTGGACAATGAATTCTACTCTTAGAGCTTTTGGCAGTAGTGGTCAGATTGAGACAATGGAAAGCTGCTATGAAAAGTTCCAGGCCTCTGGTATTGTCCCAAACAATAAGACCTACAATATCTTACTCGATTCCTATGGTAAAGCCAAAATGTATGAGAAGATGGGAGCTGTGATGGAATACATGCAGAAGTACTACTATTCTTGGACAATAGTCACTTACAATGTAGTGATTGATGCCTTTGGAAGGGCCGGGGACCTTGAGCAAATGGAATATATATTTAGGCTAATGAAATCTGAGGGTATAAAGCCCAATTTTGTTACACTCTGTTCAGTGATTAGAGCATATGGAAGAGCTGGGGAAGTTAAGAAAATAAAGACAGTGTTGAGAATTGTTGAGAATTCTGACATAACATTGGATATTGTGTTCTTCAACTGTTTGGTGGATGCATATGGGAGGGTGGGGTGCTTGGCAGAGATGTGGGATGTTCTTGATTTGATGAAGGAGCACAGATGCAAACCAGACAAGGTAACATGCACTACCATGATCAAATGGTTTCTCATCAAAGGAATCAACGATCATCGTGTTCAGTATCTACGGGATCTTAAAGATGGGCGTGCAACAGATGATACATAGGAGTAAACACAAAAGCAACTCAGGGAGTAGTGGCTTTTGTCTGCATTTTTTAAAGGAAGTGAAATTGATCTTTTTGAGCCTCCATTTACATACATGCAACGATCCCACATTCCCACCTGCCCTACGATATCATGAATTACTGACTTGAATGCTACTGAAGCAAACATTACTCGGATATCATGAGTCACACTGCCCACTAACTTGGGTGCTGCTAAATCAAACATTCTTATTGTATGCCCCATGATGATGTATGAGAAGCACATGGAAAATTAATTTTGCAATTCCAGTAGCACAGAGCTACATTGGGATATCTCAAAAAAACTACTAATGGTTATGACATCTCATGAATGAATAGTTTCTGGAGAAGGTAGAAGCAAGTTTTAGTGATTGACAAATAATGAACAATACTGGAATATAAAGATGATCTTGGGAAAAGTGACATGTTTTAGAAGCAGGGGGACAAGACATACTGGTGAAACTGATCAGATTCTGCTAACTGTTTTGACTTGATGTATGGACACAACTGTACATGACTTGTACTGTTGACTAGTGCAAGACGTTCTAGTGTTTCATCTGTCAATTCTAGGAAATTGCATTTATCTAGGCGACTCTTTGGTATGTCACCTAACATTTTCTATCAGCTTCATGCAAAGAAAGAGAATATAACTAGCCGGAGGAATTCTTCTGAAAGGAGATTCTCCTTGACCCTGTGACTAAAAAAGGCTTTGTAGTTGGAGCTACTTTCTGGAGCACCCTTTCTCTTGGCTTGAATAACTGCTCAAGTATTTGATGCCTTCGAAGTTCAAATAAGTCGATAACTCAGCACTCTATTGCTTCTTAATAGTCATACCAATCAGTGGTTGTTCTATTCATACAGTTACATATTTAATCATGAAAAAGAAAATGTCAGTATTACAGAATTTATGGTATTATACATGAACTCTACTCCCATTTTGATGGTACTGTTCCATACATATGAAGGAATGGTTCAGAGGAGTTGGTCTCAGCTTGTATCATATTGTGGAAGTATAAAAAGCTAATAGATGTGATAATGTGAAATTTCTGTAGAGCAAGCTGTCCATAATGAAATTATATTCCATGTTTTTTTTTGGACCAGGAAAAACAGCAGGGGAGGCCCCACTGTTAGATTTTATTAAGACACAAAAACAATCACGGCACAAAACAAAAAGAAACCTCCATTAAAATATGAGCAAGGCTAAAAAAGGAAGAAAAGCAAGGAACCACCATACACAGGATTGTAGGAATCAAAGGAGAGAAAATAGATTGCTTGTAGTCGAGCTTCATCTTCGGGAGACCTTCTCTATTACACTGTGTGTTAGGTACACTACACGCTGTACACGAAATCTTGAACTGTGCATTTTTTTTTTGGAAACTTCAAAGTTTTTTTCTTAATAAACCGTGCAAAGCTCCATTTGTGTCACAGACTTGGTCTTTTTTTCCATAAGAGGCGATGCCCCATTTCCATTTAAGCCAAACGGAAATACAAATGAATTCATGACGATACAGACAGGAGAGGGATAGAAAGGGAGGATAGCAAAAGAGCGCGATAACCATGGATTCCAAATTTGGAACCACAGCACCTACCGACATAGCGAGCCTAATTAGTCACGAAAGATTAACAGACAACATCAGGCGTGCCTTCTCTTAATAGAAATTGCTTGTCAAGAGAAGGACACTACTCCTCGCTAGGCCTGATAGTAGCAAAAAAACAGGTTCCTCAGAACTCAAAGTTGACATAACAGCAAATCCCTTCTGAAGTCCTGTAGCTGCAGATCATGATCATCTTCAGTCTTGTCCATCTTTGCAAGCTTCATTCTGCCCGATCCGCCTGCGCTGGTCTTCAGGTTGTCGAGGAGGGAGCAACAGATCAGACGCCACCTTCAGCATTGTTTCCACTCCACATCAGGTTACACTTGACTTCATCATACAAACCTGTCCAGTACTTCATCAGGGCCCCGGCATGACAAACGATAGAAATTAGGTTGCTAATAGTTTTTTCATCAAAACTAGCTTTATTACGAGCTTTCCAAATGGCCCAACAAATTGCAGAGATACCCCACAGGTGAAATTTCCTACTGTTACTTAGTCATTTGTCACACCAATCCTAGGCTTGATCTAGGTTTGTTGGAATGTTATCAGCCCCAAATATGGTGGCTATCACTCCCCAGATCACTTTTGCTACTGAGCAAGTAAAGAATAGATGATTTACATCCTCATCCATAGGACAGAATTGGCATTTGAAGTCGCCTTTCCACTGTCTTCTTCTCATGTTATCTTTGGTTAGTATAGCATTATTGGTCATCAACCACATAAAGATCTTGACCTTGGGAGGGACTTTGCCCTTCCAAATTCTTTTATGATCAGGAGCCCCAACATGTCTAGTCAGGCTGTTGAATAAAGTTTTGACAGAGAACTTCTTGTTTTGTCCCAAGTTCCAAATCACTTGGTCCTCTAAATCATTGAGTTGATGACTGAAAGTATCTTCCAGGATTTTGTCCCAGGAAGCTTTGAGTTCATCAGTCAACCATCTTCTAAATATACAGATAACTCTTCCAGATTTTATAGCATCTACACATACCTCTTTTTGATCACAAAGGGAGTTTAGGGTGGGAGAAATTGAGGCAAGTGGCTTATCATAAAGCCAAGGATCTTGCCAGAATCTAGTTTTCTTGCCATTATTCACCTTGATGCCTCTACCTATCAAGTATGCTTCTCTAATTTTGAGAAGGTCATACCAGATTGGAGAGTCTGAAGCTTTGTGTTTTACAGAAAAGATGTTTTTGTTTCTCAAATACTTGTGTTCGATGATGTTTTGCCAGAGCCCATCTTCACATTCTAGCTTCCACCACTATTTAGCCATAAGGCAGACATTCATTGTTCTCAGGTCTTTAATACCCAATCCTCCCTATTTTTTACTTCTACAAATCTTGATCCATTTGACCAAGTGATATTTTCTTTTTGTTTGTCCACCTTGCCAGAAGAAAGTTCTTCTGACTTTGTCAGTTTTGTCAATTACAGTTTTTGGACACAAATAAATAGACATTTGGTATATAGGGGAGTTGTTCAGACATGCACAGATCAGGATTATTCTGCCTGCAATAGACATAGTACCACTCTTCCAGACATCCAACCTTTTATAGCATTTTTCTACTGATGATGACCAATCACTAATATGTAATCTACTGGGACTCACTGGTACCCTCAAATATTTAATGGGGAAGTGACCAATCTGACAATTAAACATCTCAGCATATTGTTCACCCCAGTTGTCTTCATCATTTATCATGATGATTTCACTTTTAGAGAAGTTAATTTTCAACCCAGCCATCATCTCATACATATATAGAAGCATTTTCATGTTTCTTGCTCCCTCCAAGTTATGTTTCAGAAAAATGATGGTATCATCAGTGTATTGAAGGATTGCAACTCTGTTTGGGATGATGTGGCTAATGAGCCTAGTAAATAAACCTTTTTGTTGCGCATTTTCAACCATCTTAGTTAGAGAATCCGCTACAAAGTTGAAGAGTATAGGTGATAATGGATCACCTTGTCTCACTCCCTTGTAGCTTTTTATGTAGGAACCAATGGAGTCATTCATCTTTATGCTAACAGTTCCTCCGGTCACTACTTTGGTAATCCAATGGATCCATTGTCATTGAAACCCCTCATTTTCATGTAATCAAAGAGGAAGTTCCAATTTACTTTGTCGTAAGCTTTTTCAAAATCCAATTTTAGGATTATGCCACACTCTTTTTTGATTTTTGTCACATGATGCCAGATAGAATATTACGTCCTTTGAGGAAAGCAGTTTGAGATTTATTTATCAGCTTATCTGCAAAAGTTTCTAACCTGATGGTTAGTACTTCAGTGACAAGCTTATACAAAGCGTTCAGTAGGCAAATTGGCCTATACTGCTGAATCCTGTTAGCCTCTTCTATTTTTGGCAGGAGAGATATAATCCAATAGTTCAGTCTACTGATATCCACATTATTCTCGTGGAAATCATCAAATAATTATATGACATCTTGTTTCACTATGCTCCAACATTTTTGAAAGAACTCAATTGGTATTTTGTCAAGCCTTGGTGCTTTATTGGTTTCCATTTGAAATAAAGCATCCTTAATCTCTATTTCAGAGAAAGGTTTGCACAGAGTTTCATTGTCTGAATTAGATAGTTTATAGGAACCATCCCAACTTGATGGATCCAGATGTATGTCATATTATATTGCTGGCCCAAACAACTCTAAATAATATTCAGAGGCATGTTTGAGAAGATTCTCATCCCCCTCAATGCATACTCCCTCATTTCAAAGAGAAATAATGGTGTTCTTCCTTTTTCTACCATTGGCACACTTGTGAAAGTAGTCTGTATTATTATCTCTTTTTAGCAGCCAAGTTTCATGGCTTCTTTGAAACCAATATGTCTCTTCTTGTTCAAGGATCTTCAAATTTTCACATAATAGCCACTGTTTTCTATGAATTTGTTCAGCAGAAAGATCAAATTTTTCTTCTAGTTGCTCCAAGGAGCTGAGTTCAGCTAGGAGGTTTTTTTTTACTTTTTTTTACCTCACCTAGTTGATTTTGTCCCCACCCTTTAAAGAATTATTTAAAGAGTTTCAATTTCTATTGGATTTTGTCTAGGGCTGATTTGGCCCTACATGGTTTATTCCAAATCTTTTCAACCAGTGGAAAGAACTCAGGGTTTTGTATCCAGGTTAATTCAAACCTAAATTGAATGGAGCCTCTGATTCTAGGTGCTCCAGAAGAGATTATCAGGGGATTGTGGTCAGATACCTCTTTTGGGAGCTTTCTGACAGCAGCTAGTGGATAAGCATCCTCCCAGAATTTTGAGACAAGAATTCTGTCTAATTTTTCGAATGTGGGTGGATCCTGATTGTTGCTCCAGGTAAAAATGCCCTCAGACATCATTAACTCTCTGAGTTCAAAGAAATGAATGACATAATTGAATATATTGGAATGTCTATGTATCCCGTTGTTATTCTTTTCATTTGCATACCTTATAATATTCAAGTCCCCACCAATTAAGTAGGGTTCAGTGCTTGCATCACAAAATCTAGCCATCTCAGCCAAAAAAAAGGTGTCACAGACTTGGTTATTGTCCGAAATGTGTTAATCTGGGCTCGATATGGCCCAACACAATGTGCCACTACGCAAATAGGCCCATCCAGGTCCTATTCTTCTGCTGCTCCTACAAAAAAAAAAAAAAGGCCCAGCCAGACCGGAGACTAGGGCGTCGTCGGAAGCGGAATGGCTCAACTTCGGCCGCCGCCCACCTTCTCCCTTCCGGCGTGGAGAGAGAGACGAAGATGGCGCCTAAGAGGAAGAAGAGCCATGGAGATGGCAAGGTGGAATCGCAGGACGACTCGGCAGCAAATCCGGGCGACACGTCGACATCCGACTTCGCCAAGACGGTCTACCTCGTGGCGGAGCTCGAGGGGGAGAAGACGGCCTACTCCGTTTTCAAGGTCGACGCCGCCGCCGCCGCCGACGGTGGGACCAAGCGGCCGCGGGTCCACACCGTGGCCTTGCTATCCAACACAGCGCGCGGCATGTCCTTCGTCTCCCTACACTCGAAGCACGGCTCCTGGATCGTCGGCGTTGGGGGCGGGCTACATGCGGGGACCATCATCTTCGACCCAAGCACGCTCAAGACGTACAAGGACCCGCAGTTCATGCACCCCAACAGAGACCCCGTCCTCCTCTCCTCGCCGGCGAGGTGTACGCCCTCTCGCGCCGACCTCGGGTGGTGCCCGTGCCCGACATCGATTTCGAGCCGTGGTTCCACTCTCTCAGCTTCAAAAAAGAGGTCCCAATCGGCGGCGGCGTGGGTCACACTTACTGGTGTCGGCCGCCGCCGCCGCCCTTCTTCCCTTCGTCACTGAACCCCTATCAGTTTCCAGTCACGTCCTATGCTGCCGTGGGCTCCTCCCACATCCTGCTTTCCGGCGTTTCTGCACAACAAGGACAAAAGGAACCGATTGTTTTGGGCACCTATGTTTTTCATTTGGTGAACAAGACGTGGGAGAAGGTCCATGCTGAAAATCTGCCGTTTGTTGGCCAGGCCATGCCCCTCAGTGGCAGCGGCGGCTATCTCTTCGTCGCCTGTCCCATATCCGAGGAGAACAATGGTGCCACAGCTGCGTCTGCATCGACATCTCTATCAAGAAGGCATCCTCGTCCACCCCCATGTCGCCTCCCTCATTGTTGATCAAAGAGTTCCCAATGCCGTCTCCCTCATTATCAATCCAAGAGTTCCCAGTGAAGGCATCAGAGGGCAGGATCCCCAAGCCACTCTTCCGCCTCTTGGGAAAAGGAAGTTTCTGTTCGATCATGCTGGGATCCTCAATTCGAAGTCGTGGAAAACCCAACTGCCCGAAGGAAGACCAGGTTATCTTGAGCGCCTTTCAGATTGAGAACATTAACGCCATCTTGAACGCATGTCAACCTGTGGGCACAGATGCTAAGAACCTGCAAATCGCTGTACAAGTGAAGGAACAGGGGCATGCCTACAAATCCAAAGGTCGATCTGGTGTGCTGGATTCTGACATGCCTCTGGCTGCTGCATTGTCCATGTAAGCATCTGGGTGTTTCTCTCATTTACTTCTTTGGGCTATGTACCAATCATTTATATTCCTGCTGCTTCCACTAGATTAAATCTTCTGCATTTTTGCCACAGGCCAGCAGATGCAGATCAGCAAAGTACGAGGCCTCGATCGGGCGGGGATCGATTCCAGGGAGAGCCGGGATCGGTCGGCCTATCTGGTGGCTTGCCACTGGGCCTGCTCCAGGTCTTACAGACGCTACAGCGTGTTCAAGATGGTGGACCTCGCTGCTTCATCTGCGTCGGAGGCGAGCCGGAAGCGCCTGAAACGTCTCGGCAGCCTCAAGGCCGACGCCGGTGGTGGCAAGGTCTTCACCTCCGTGAGTTCTAGGAATCGCGCGTGGATCGTCGGCGTAGGGGGTGATCACCGCGATACCATCATCTTCGACACCAGCAAGGAGAAGGTAATCCAAGGACCGAGTCTCAATTCCGCAAAATTGAACCCTGTTCTGGCGAGCGTGGGGAATAAGGTATGCGCCATGTCCAAGTTTCCCTCTTGGGTTTCAGACCGCGATTTCCCACCCTGGTTCGAGGTACTCGATCTTTCCAAAGCAAAAATCGTCAAAGTTGCTGGCAAGCTTCACCTGGAGGACTGCTCCTGGACTCCCCTGCCGCATCCACCTTGCATGCCTTGGGAGCTCAGCCCGAGGCAATACACCATCCTGCCAATTGTAATTCTCCTGTCCTGTGTGGTGGTTGGCCCCTACATACTCGTATCTTTCAACCATTCATGGGGCACATATGCATTTGACACCAACGCACAAGAACCATACCAGTGGCACAAGGTCGACAAAGATATTTTGCCTTTCATTGGCCGTGCCACCCCACTCGGCTCTAGCTTCCTTGCTTCATCTCGCAAGGGGCCCATCAGTGCTTACCGCATCCATGTTGCAACATCCGATGACGAGGATAATGCTCTCAAGTTGTCCATCACTGTATTCCCAGTAAAATACATGGAACGTGAAGTTGATGTTGAGCCCTGTTTCTCTTCCTTGGACAATGAAAGCTTCTGCTCATTGAATCTTTCAGTTGACAAGGACAGCTTGAATTCTAAACACGAGACTGGTACACACTTTCCACGGCAGGTGCATGTAAACTTGAAGACATATCGAATAGTGAACCCTTTAGTCCTGGAAAATGGGGATGAAACCATGCTAGCTGTGAATCCAGAGGTTGCAGTCTCCAGTCAGCAGGAATGTACCTTAAAGATTGCCAGTTCAACTTATGGTTTCTCCCCCTCTGGCTTCAGTCTTGTATCGATGTAACTACCATTGACACCTTTTAACCTTTATATTGCATAGTAATTTTCATCGATCATGACCCTTTTATATGCAAACACAAATATTTGACAGAACTGATGCATGCCGTTTCATTTATCTGTCTTTAAAATCTCACAGTTTGTTTTCCCTGTACTGTGAGCCCTGCTACATTTCTTGCATTGTCACAAGTCGTTTTCTTTTAACTCGGGCTTGGTTAGATTACATGTATCACGATTTTTAACTACTAAAACTTGGTGGCCAACTCTGTTCTGTCCTCCCACTTCCGCACCCTTTTTTAGTGTTTTTTAAGAACAAAGATGTACAAACATTTCATTTTATCCTTTTCATTGGAATTGGGGCATATTCTTTATCGTGAGTGCTGTAGAATTTGACATCCAGGTGCCTCTCAGGCAGCATGAGATTGTTGTAATGTGTATTGCTTTCAAACGCTAGGTATGGTGATAAGTGATAATCAGTGGCTGTTTTGCTACCTTAAAACAAGTTTTAGGAGTAAGCATGTTGAGATGATACAAAGCAATATGCCTGAATGACCAAATGATAAAATATTATAGACGAATGTTCTCTTTGCTATTTCTTAAAGGTGCTGATGGCTGCTTGTCAGGGCTGAATTTTTAGGTAGCATATGCATTAAGGCTTACTGCCTCTGTTCCCAATTATAAGGTTTTTCCCCACTTGTGAACAAAAAAAAAAAAAATTGAAAGTAGGCTATACCTTGTTGCCATTCATGTGGGTTTCACATTTGAAAAGATGAACTCTTTCCTATTGTGGCTTTGGAGAAGAATTGGATTATTCCATACTGCTAGAAACTATCAGACTTTGCTTAAGGTGTTTGTGAGTAAACTCCCACGCTCCCAGCATTGGTTGTATTATATTACTTGTTCCTAGCATTTAGTGGACAAATGATTCAAATGTTTACTTGATAAGTTGATATTCCTCATTGCCTTTGCTATGTCATGTTTAGTTGTATTTACTCAGGGACGCGTCCAATTAAGAAGTGATTATGTGTTGGAGATCCGTAGACTGTATTTTGTTCCCTTTTTTTGGTTGGGAGGGTAGCAGCAAGCATTTCTATGTTCCTATGGTAAAAACATGGTTGCAGTGGTGACAGCAAGCATTTTATATTTCCTGTGGTAAAGCAAGCTTGTCCAGGCTTTCTTTGCTTTCTGTCATTTCAAATCAAACACCTATATATTTGTATGGTAAACCAACTCTTTAACTATGCTTTGATTGTTTGGATCATTTTATCTGATGAAGTCAGAAGTTTAAAGGTTAATTTTTGCTTGTTTGTTTAATTATTGTATCATTCACTGTTTTATTATTAGTCTAGGTGGGGTGGAAGGCTCACAGCGGTTTGTTTTGCAAGATAAAAATTGGTGAACGCATGCATTAGACAAGGCGGCCTTGTTGTGTCCAAAAGTTTTGTATGGGCATCTCTACCAATAGCTTTGGTGCCCACTGGCTATATATTCTTCCAATGGAAACCAAATAATTGGTAGTCCGCTGTTGTATATGTCCCTGAGGAATGAAAACTAGAGAAACATCTGGCCTTGCTTTTGTCTGATACATCGAGTAAGAACACCAAGCTGCCCAAATCCCCACCACATTAATATTGTTGCATCTCCCACTATTCTTAAATATGTGACATTTAGGAACAGCTTGAACCACATTATCTGTTGTAAATGTCATACTTCGGAACCACAGTAAGTAACTTCGGAGGCAGCATAACTGTTACAATAAATTTGTGTGACTTCCTAATATAAAAATGCCCATCGGATCCCTAGTATAATTTTCATTCCTCTACTTTGTTTTGGTCTAACAAATGACAAAAAAAAATTTATATATAAATTTTCGAAATACCAAACATGATTCTTTGGGGACTTATATAAGTAGCAAGTCCAGCCCCAACCAACCTCTTTCTAGTCTGATGTGAAGCGAAACTTGGATACTTATTTTAATTAAATTTCTATTTTTCCAAAACGAGTTTAGTGAATATTTAAGTTGAGGGTCGAACAACCACTTCATCTTTTCTTTGGTTTTATCTTTGTACTCATATGGAACAGCATAGCGATAGCGGTAAGCGTCTTAAGCGTAAGCTGGCATCAGTAAGACCCAAGGGGCGAACGTGCTATCGTGTCTTACTGATGTCGTTCTAAAGGAATTTGTACGCGTTGAAGCGGTAGAGGACGGAGATCCAAAGGGTAAATGCCGGGAGCGACTTGGAGGTCTCGATGGTGGCTTGCAACCCCTGTGTAGTGTGCACTCCACCGAGGTTGCCATAGGAACTGGAGGAGCACGGATTCACGCGGCAGCAATTCCGTCGTCCAGCTTGCTAATTCGTGGATCGGGATATTGGGGTGGCGAGCTTGACATGGGTCGGCAGCATTGGTATTCATCACCATGTTCAGTTCTTCACGGTCCTGCAACAGCTGGCGGTGCTGTCGGAGCCACCACCCTGCTGATTGTGGTGCTCATCTGCATCGTTTCTGTCAACGCTTCGGCAGTCCTAAAGTCGAAGCTTCCACAGTTGCCACATCAGCTTTTTGGGGAGGAGCATCTGAATGTCAAAATTCAGAGAAGCGGTTGCTGCATCGCTTTAAGACATGAATTCAGAAAAATTACAACTGCAACGCTTACCTTTGTCATCTTAAATGAGCGTTGGTTGGTGGTGTTGATAGATACTTTCCGAGTAACATCTTCTGCAGCAGATAACCGAGTTCCAAGTGAAAAAAAAAGAGTTGTATGTACCTGTATTTCAGCCACGCGCGATGGCTATCCATGGCTTTTGTGGAATCTGATCATGTGCTGCATGCCTGCCCTGACGCAGAGGCCACTACATACAGTTATATGTAGCCAGAAAGAAAAACAATTTTGTGAAGTACTGAAAGAGCCTCTTGGATCTTTCTTGTAAATGTACAATATTAGCATCCAATAATGAACCGTTGAATTTTGGACAGAGACAGGTGCAGTTGTATAAATTGCACCTGTACATACAAGATTTCTATATATCTGGATTCTCAGATCATGTGGTGGCTGCTGCATGCCTGTGTGTTCATGCATTGAGCAATTGTTCTATGCTGTTATTATCTCTGCGCATGTGTCTCAGCACCAAAAGCAACGCCAGCCAGTTCCGTTGAGCAACCTAGCATTGTTCTTCCTTTTTCTGCTACTCTTTCCCCAGTAGTTGTTATCTGAGGACATGTCTTTTTTTTTTTTGTAGTTTCCGGAAATCTTACTGGTACAGCAAGAAGTTATGGAAGCGGAACAGTTCTGCTTTCTGCCTTTTTGTTTTAATAAAACGAACGAATCCTGCACTGAACTGAAGTAGGCCAGCAGCTCGTTTCCAACGTCAGCCCATTCGTCGCTTCTGGTTCTGGCTAGGTCGGTCCTGGGATTGTATGCAGTATGTAGGAGCCCAAAATCTTGTTACTTTCGCGGGAATCAGAGGTGAGCCTCTGGATCGTCGGTGGTGGTGCTGAACTAGCTAGTGGTACAGACAGACAACCGCTGCAAGCATGCAACTGCAATCTCTGTCTGCAACCGTGCCGGGCCAAACACAGCTAAATGCTAGCTAAGACTCATGGTAACGAACCACAAACAGAACCTGAATTCCAGTCATATATATAGTGGGCAGAAGGGAGATTCCTTGTAATGGTCCCATGAGAGAAACCGTGCGCTGCTTCCAGATTTGCCATAAAGAGATAGTGAACACTTCCATGAAGAAAGGATATGGAAAAGCTTGTTTGGCTTGTATCATCATTTGAAAGAAGTCTGTCGTAAGATTCCACTAATGCCAAGGTACTGCCAACTGTGCTGGCTGAAAGAGGACAAGTGAAGAAGAGGTGAAAGGCCGTTTCTTCAACATTCATATTGCAGGGGACATAAATGTAGTTGTTTCCTTCCGGCTTGTGCTTTTTCCTCATCAGAATGTTCCTAGTGTTGAGTCAATTCCACCATTAAGAGCCATGATAAAAACTCTTAGTTTGTTGCAACATTTGGACTTCGAAATCTACATGAAGGGAGCAGGAGGGGATACATTCTTGTACGGGAAGTTGTAGACTTTAGAAGAAGTGTACTACTATGTGCTAGTCCCCATTATAGTGCCATGTGTCCTTCGAATGTTCCTGTACGTGAATATTCTGCAATAAATCCTGGAGTTCAAGTACTCATGGTGGGCTTGTTCTGATAAGTCACAATTTGCTGAAAAAGATAAGGTGGCTCTCGACTCTTGAAATCATCCTCATCTCCTAAGATCTTGGAACTTGACGTACTAGTATGTAATGGAGTTATACGTCTGGAATTTAGTTCATGGATGGTGGTATACATTTTTGCTATTGTCAATGGGACACGTGCTTAACAACATTTTTTTGTTCCAGACACTTCTTCCTCAAGTGCTAATGCAATATCTTCAACAGCATAAAACCTTCACTTTTACCTGACCAGCCGCCATCAAAAATACGGTATTGTGAACAACCCTGATGACAACTCAAGCAACTGCAGCAAGGCGGGAACAAGCTCAAGCAAATGCAACAATGCGGGAACCAGCTCAAGCAATATTTTCGTCTGATGGGCCTAAATCTAAACAAAGCAGGCCGAAGCGGAAGACCAAGCCCAACCCCAAGTATGCAGGCGGCCCATGGACGTCAACGTGAAGATGGCTTCAGTATAAAAGATGGAGGTCGATCATCTTGCAGGACAAGCGGGGACTAGAATTCTGTTTGGCCGGCTTCGTCTGGAGTCTCTGGGGAGCCATCGTGCTTAACTGATTTTGTATCTCGGATTTCAAATTCCAGAACTCGAATCCTTGTTAGCTACTAGAACAAATTAATCATTCAGAGTTAGTCGAGAATCCATAGTCAGAGTTGTTTACATCTGTTATCGGATAAGTTCGATCCTCGGCGGTTGGCTCGTCGCCGGCGAGCTCGTCCTGTTGCGGCGCTGCTCCAATCCTGGCTTCTCCACTGGACTACCTCTTTCGACCACAGTACTAGACGCGTGAACAGAAGAAGCTGGCGTCAATGGAGAACCAAATCGACAAACCCTCAAAGTTCCTGAAGGGGATGCAAGCCCGCCTCGACGACCAACACACAGAGGTGAAGGAGACCATCAAGGCGAACATGCCCGTGCTCCAGGAGCTTTCGGAGTGAAAGCCTAAGGTTCAGGCGGACGTCGACAAGTTGCAGGCGGAGGTGCGGGATCTCGCGGGCAAGTTCGACAAGCTGTCCGATCACCGCACTGAGTTCACCAACCCTGCCGACAAGGTGTTCGACGAAGAGCACCTCGACTTCACCAACCATGTTTCGACAAGCAAATCTGCTCCGCCTTATCCTCGGCCCTGTGCCAACGGCGAAGAACATGGTCACTGGGGTCTGGGTAACGGGGTCGTTACCACCGTCGTGCCTACCCCGGTCAAAGGTGCGACACCTCCCATACCTCTGACTCGTTTTACTGGATCTGGTATTCCTGTTGGCTGTGGTTCTGGAACTCCCCATGTTTTGTGGATCTAGTGCTACTCATGCTTGTGGTGCTACTGTTATGCTGTTCCAGTTTGCCCAAGCTTTTCCTCCTTTAGAGTTTCCAAGTTTGATGGTAATAGCCCAAAGTTGTGGATCAAAAATAGTCAAAACTACTTTGATGTTTACTCTATACCTGACAATGTTAAAGCTAAGCTAGCTTCCTTACGCTTTGTTGGTAATGCTGCTTTCTGGAAGCAGTCGTTAGATTACTATATTTAGGAAGTTACCTGGGCTAAACTGTGTAAGGCTGTCATTGATAGATTTGATAAAGCACAACATGTTACTCTACTTAGATAGTTTTTTCAGAATTCGACAAACTGATGGTGTAGCTAAGTATATTGAACGATTTGATAGCTTAGTTCACCAAATCGTAGCTCATGATCCACATTTTAGCATGGCTACTACTGTGAATAGATTTGTTGATGGTCTAAAGGATGAAATTAGAGTTGTTGTTTTAGTTCATGGTCCTGGTGATTTGGATACTGCTAGGTCTATTGCTTTGCTACAGGAAGAAACAAGCAAAGACTATTATAAGAAAGAATTCAAGAAACATGATTCATCATTCAAGTATTCTAGAAGTAATGGCAACTTCAATTACAAACACTCTCATAATCATCAGAAGGGAGAGTCCTCTCATTCCTCTGACAGGAAGTCTTTCATTAACTTCAAGAGTTGACAAGGCTACAACCTTGATGAATTATAGAAAAGCCAAGGGACTCCGCTACAAATGTGGTCAGAAATGGTAGTCTGGGCATAAGTGTGCCAATTCTGTTCCTTTGCATATGGTGGAAGAATTGTGGCAGCTGGTTTCAGTTGACTCTGCTGATTCAGCTGATATTCCACCTGAGCCTGAAGAAGATGATTCTGGTGATGACTTTATGGAATTATCTCTTGATGCTGCTCAAGGCACAGACTCTTGTAAACTGTCAGGATGATTGCTAATTTCTGTGGCAGAGAAGTGGTGGTTCTTATTGATTTAGGAAGCACTCACAGTTTCATCAGTGAGTCTTTGGCTTCCAGGTGGAGAGAGTGGAATTCTTTACCTGTTGCTTTGCAAGTCAGAGTTGCCAATGGCCAAACTTTGTCTTGTACTCATGAATTGGTTACTTGCCCTGTGTGTATTTGTGGCTATGCCTTTAAACTCCCTCTAAAGGTTTTGGCATTACAAAGCTATGATATGATCTTAGGCATGGATTGGCTTAAACAACACAGTCCTATGGAGGTTGACTGGGTTGATATATGGATGGCATTCTAGTATCAATGTGAAAGAGCTCTGTTGCAAGGTATCTCTCCAAGTCCATACAATGCACAGTGGCTACTAAGAGATAGATTTTAGCTTTGGAACAACAAGATAAATTGTGGTGTGTTGTAGAACTTCGTGTTGTACGGTCCACCGTCCAACAATCAATGCATCATGATATTCAACCTATTGTTGATTAGTTTGCTCTCTTTTTCAGCCTCCTTTTGGGTTACCTCCTAGGCTCCTACCAGGTCTACTGCACATACAATTCCTCTGATTCCTGTGCATAGCCATTTAGGTTTCGACCCTATAGATACAATTCTGCACAGAAGGATGAAATTGAACAACAAGTTCAGCAGTTGTTAGCCAATGGCTGGGTCAAGGAGCATACCGGTCCTTATGCCTCACCAGTACTTTTAGTCAAGAAAAAAACTAGTGATTGCTCTGTGTGGACTATAGGCGCTTGAATGCAATGACAGTTAAGAACAAGTTTTCCCTGCCTGTCATTGATGAACTTCTGGATGAATTTGTGGGAGCACAGTGGTTTACTACCTTGGACATGTCTTCAGGATTCCACCAAATTTTGGTAGCTGATGCAGATGTTCATAAAACTGCTTTCCAAACCCATAATGGTCATTTTGAATACAATGTTATGCCATATGGAGTCACTGGTGGCCCTGCAACTTTCCAGCATGTGATAAATATTGTTTTAGCTCCTGTGCTTAGAAAGTTTACCGCGGTTTTCATAGATGAATTATTGATTTATAGCAAGACTTGGGCTGAACATCTCTATCTTATTCAACAAGTGTTTGAGCTCTTGCATAAATAGAGGGATGGGATTTGTCTGGTTTTAAAGTTTAGGGAGAAAAAACAAAATTTGGAGACCAAAAGTGAACTTTTTCCTCATTGGAAGCAGAAGGGCTCAACTTCGGTGGCCACCTAACTCTCCCTCAGGCGTGGAGAGAGTACCATGTTGCCTCCTCATTGTTGATCAAAGAGTTCCTAATTATATCTCCCTCATTATCAATCCAAGAGTTTCGAGTGAAGGCATCAGAGGGCAGGATAGCCAAAGCCACTGATATTAATTCTATCCTTATAGGTCAATAGATCAGCTACCCAGCATCTGTTTCTATATGCCAACTAGAGAAAAATTTCACACTTGGCTGAGACCCAAGATTTCCAGACATGTTGCCATGGCTCAGAGGTGATTGGCCAAGTGTTATATGGCAAGTGAAGCCAAGGTAGGAGTCCATATGATACTGTAATGTATGAGATTGATTCAGTTTGTTAGAAAATATATGATAGATTGATTCGGTTAGGATATTACTTGTCTAATTTAACTACATGTTTGCAGCTAAAAAAGTCCCAAGATAAAAGCATCCAATGAGGAGCAATGTTGGTCACCTTGGCTAGCCTACAAGAAAGAAATTCCACTCTAGAACCATCGAAGGAAAATAAAAAATCAAATTAAAATTAGAAATTCGTATAGACTGCTCTCGTCCACACAATCAACGATCCCTCTAAAGCATGAGACCCTCCTCATTCACATACTAGGAAGCCTACATGGATGTTTTCATAACTTTGCATACACCTAGATTTGCATGTCCAATCCTAAAGGTGCAAATCTTACATGATAGAGGGAGTAAGGGTTAAGTAAGTTGTCTTTATAAAAGGAACCGTCATGTATCACTTAGAGTCAAGCATGAAAAAATCACTAGGATCTCTCTGCTAACCCATCTATACGTTACCTTTTCATAACATAAACAATGCCAGATATGCTGATCTAGATGAGAAACATCGTGAGCTCTCAAATCTCTAACTATGTGAGTCTTTGGTTGTGGTCGTCAAGAAATTTTATATAATGTCCTACAATGGTTGTCAATAAATCTTATATGATGTCCCACAATCAAAAATACTCAAACAGTCCAATTATCAACAGACATTCTACATCACTCGACCAATGTTATCGGCTAAATAGTAGGCATGACATGCATATATCAGCCATTTTTTTT
>CM041644.1:7355515-7382979 GCA_023333625.1 Bothriochloa decipiens
TGCCAAGCTCACTCATGACTGGCACCAATCAGAGTCCCTGATTATTGCAGGCTGCAGCTTCCAATCGGTGTCCACGTGGCGTCATTCGCTGAGGTGATGTAATACCTGTCGTACGCCTGGTTGATGCAAATGGAGCCAAACGTTGGTTCCATTGGTAGAGAATAGAGATAGTGCCTAGATGGTTGACAAATGGAGCGGTGATGTCGTACAAACGCCGGGTTTTCCACACTACTGCATTGTTAACTCACTGCGAGTGTGACGTTTACAAGTAGGGCTGCATCTAGTTTACATATACGGTGTACATATCTTGGGCTATCTAGCTGATCTGACTTCTTCCAAGCTGGCCCTGTACTCTATCGGTTTGAAGAGATGTCCTAACAAATCTAACCACAGCTCACCGTCGTCACAGCGTTTTGTGGCACCAGAAGAGCCGACATGACAAAAAGAATAAAACCAAGGGACAGCGAGGAGGGGCGGCGCCGGCGAGATTCGCGACGGGCGTGCGGCACAGGAGGGCGCATGTGCACGGCGTCGATCGCGAAATGGGTGGCGTCAGAATGGAAGGCACGGGCGGACACGGACAGCCGGGAGCGCATCTCCGTTGCACGCGATGCTGGAGCTGGAGCTGGAGCTGGATTCCTGCGAGTGCGAGTGAGTGTGGGAGAGACGGACTTCCTCACGTCGGCAGTTGGAGCTGCACACGAGGTCATTGGCCTCATATGGAGGTGGACGAACATGTCGAAGAGATCGCCGTCGTCGGCGCAAGGACGCCATTGGCGATTAGGCTGCGACGCTGACGTGGATACCAGGGCGCGTTCGGTTTCAGCCATTAGCAGATGCCCTGCCAAACCTGGGCATCATCCAGCCAAACATTCGGAGGCCGGAACGGCCGCCTCGATTTGGTCGCACTAACGAAAAAAAGAAGAAGATAAACTGCAACTTGATGACACTGATCTTGCGGTAGGAAACCGAACGCACATTCTAGGTCGATGGCCGAAGTTTGGTTTGGCTTGTACGGGCATCCAACCAAACGCGCCATCAGTTGGTAGGACTACGGTTTGCTCTATTCCCCGTTCCAACATTAATGGTTTTTTTTTTTTTCCGTCAACTTTTTTTCGCCATTGTCACCTCCGGATTTGAGAACGCTTCTTCCCTCCCCAAGACAGCTGAATCACGGGCATTGGTTTTTTTTTTCGAGGGGAATCACTTGTCCATTCGCACTGGTAAAAATGGCCACTACACTGTGAATTACTCGCCCTACAAAATTAAACCCCTACGAGCCTATAACAACAAAGAGGCCTGGTATTCGGGGTCCAGTCTCTCCTTCGGCCCACACGTCTCAGGCCCAAAAGATTAGTAAAATAAGCCCAGTGTGAGAAAGGCCCGTCAATCTCCTCCCACGGGCCACACAACCGACCTTCCAGGCCCTCTCTGCCCGCACCCAAAAATGCTCGAGCCTATAAAGCCTTCCCCCCCTCACCTAGGGTTTCCTCTTCCCTCTTACACAAGTAGCCGCCGCCGCCGCCGCCGCCGCTTCGCAGCCATGGGTAAGCCACCTTCTCCTCCCATCTCTCCTCCTCACCTTTCGCTGCCTCCTCCTCGTGTACTGACGCGCTGATCGGGTGTGTCGCGTGGCTACGCGCAGGTAAGGTGCACGGATCGTTGGCGCGTGCCGGGAAGGTCCGCGGGCAGACGCCCAAGGTGGCGAAGCAGGACAAGAAGAAGAAGCCCCGCGGCCGCGCCTACAAGAGGATGCAGTACAACCGCCGCTTCGTCACCGCCGTCGTCGGCTTCGGCAAGAAGCGCGGGCCCAACTCCTCAGAGAAGTAGGCGCCGCGCGCGCGGCTCCGTTGGCTCGCTGCTCAACCCTTTTCGCTCTCAGTATGATTATGCTCATGCTGGTAGTAGTTTCGTTGTGCAAGCAGAGGAAGAACCTTTTGTAGTTTATTAAG
The DNA here is from genome assembly GCA_023333625.1 of Bothriochloa decipiens. NCBI lineage: Eukaryota > Viridiplantae > Streptophyta > Magnoliopsida > Poales > Poaceae > Bothriochloa > Bothriochloa decipiens. Next base: position 7,357,468 of record CM041644.1, read on the forward strand.
TTTCGTTGTTCGTGTGGTGAGATGGGAACCTGAGATTATATATGCCTACCTCGTTATTAAGAATTTGAGATATGATGATATGAGCCAATGACTTTATTGCGCCTTTTGCTGTCTTTGTGAATGCTATCCAAATATGTGAGCTGTATCATTCGTTGGTGGCTACCTGCCTGACATTGATGAGTTGGCCTCATTTGTTTCTTAGGTCTCGCATTCCTTGCTTGATCAAGAAATGCGCTGTTTGCCAGTCAGTATTTCAGGCATTATAGTCCACTTATAAATTTGAATGGTAACCCAATTCGAAACCTCTTTGCTGATAGATCTGTACTAGGAATAGAGCCTGCTATTTGATTGAAATGCTTGTTCTATCCTAGCTTAGCTTTAGACTGTAGGAACTCACGCTGGCAGTGATTCATTGTGAAAGTTAATAGGAAATGTAGGCATGTGTAAAATTAACTAGCTATAAGTCCAGTGAATTCGGTTTTTGCTTACATACTATGCACTTCATTCTCCAATCAGGCCTTGAATAGCACAAAATCCACAGCTTTCTCCTGTCCCTCTACAATACCAATAGCACCCTAATATATTTGAGTTTTGTCCATGCGGAAGCATTGCAAATGTAAAGAGGCAGGTTATTTGCCTAAACACTGCATAATTCTGAGACCTTGTTCTTCTCCAAGTTGGTTTCTGTTGAATTGCAGCATGATATTTTCTGGTGAGTCTGTCTTGTGTTTTCCACTGTAGCATTGCAAACAAGCTGTTGGGTCAAGTAAATTGTCTACATTGTTATTAAGAATTTGAGATATGATGATATGAGCCAATGAATTTGCTGTGTTTATTGCTGCACCTTTTGGCTGTCTTTGTTAATGTTATGCAAATAGGTGAGTTGGATCAATCGTTTATGGCTACATGTCATTGGTGGGTTGTGTAATTTGTTGCTTAGGTCTCGCATTCATTCTTCTATCGGACCAGTATTGCTGCTTGTCAATCAGTATTGTGTGCATCAATAGTCCAAGTATAAATCTGAATGTGGTGTCCCTGATTGAAACTAGTTTGCTGATAGATTTACTAATTGTGGAAGTGAAACTGAGCCTGATTGAGATGCTTGTTCTATACTAGTTTGTCTAGAAACAGCACGTGGCAGTGAATCATTGTGAAACTTACTGGGAAAAATGGAAACCTGTAAAATTAACTAAGGCAGGTGAAGTCATTTGTTTGCTTATGTACTACTTTGCCTCTCATTCTTCAATCGGACCATGAATGGCACAAATTTTAAAGCTTTCAGTCTTTTTTCACTGAGATGAACTTCATGTCGCGTAATGTGTCTATTGAAATTGGGCACCCTACTGAATTGTTCCAACAGTAGAGGCTTTCTTAAATTATGGTAGTTCTTTTGCCTGGACACACAAGACAGCAAAATTCTGAGTCCTTGTTCGTCTCCAAGTTGGTGTCTGTTGAAATTGAGCAGCTTGGTATTTTTCTGTTTGTCTTTCCTTTGTATGGGATTGCAGCACTGCAAATAAGCTGTTGGATCAATGAAATTATTGTGGTATATGTGCAAAGCAGGAAATTGCTCCAGTATGGAACCGAGTCTTGGAATCCTTCGAGTTTGAAGGGTACCCTGATTGTGATTGTGGCATAATCAGTTTGATCAACAATCTCTGTTGATGGCACTTGATGCGCCTCTGTTGCCCTGCCTATTCTGAAGCTCCAGCTTCAACATCAACATTTATTTTTGCAACAATACTATTCACTAGGAAGGAGGCACAACCCATCCACCTATTCTCATTGCCGGTTTAGACTTCCTATTGGCTTACTCGGTTCTCACTACGAAATTATTATTGACAAAACTTGAAAGTGAGCTCTGATTAAATACCTTCGCGGATAAGTACGCGCCACGTCGTCCAGATCGCCCACATGGCCACATGGTCACCATGAGCTTGAACCGATGTCATGCCCGTATATCTCCGGTCCTTTTTTCTTCATCGTCACTGGAGCTACTGATCTGTGAGCCGATGAGTGCAAAATCGCAATTGAGCCTGCCAGCTTTGGTATGGCCCGATGGCCGTTTTGGGCCGAAGACCGGGCTCAAGTCCTGCTGCGAGTATATTGGGCCTGGCTGTCATTCCTTTCGATTTGTTTTTTGAGACGCATTTCCTTCCGAATTCTGGTACAGTTTCATGAGTTACTAAACTTTTTGTGCTTGTGCTTAAATAAACGAGGGGCCATCATGGGTCATGACTATCATCCTCATGACTGCATCTATCCGCACGCTCTGTAATCTGGCTGGATCCAGCGGAAACACCCTGTCATCCGCACGCTCACAGAGTCACAGCTGCACAGTAAGCACACGGACACTAGGCCACTGTGTTAGTCGTCGAACGGAGGACGGCCAGCACAGATTCTCCGGTGGTCCGTGCTCGAAACCGGTTGCGGGCATACATACGGCTTGTCCAGGCCGCACCGCGGACACGATCTCGGTCTCGGGACAATGATTTCCGCGGCGCGGCCATCTGCCGGCCCGTCGGGAGGACATACGCCCGTGCCCGCCATGCCGCGCCGTGCCGCCTCCGAGTAGTGCAGGAGCGGCGCGGCGGAGCCAAACCGGAAACGGGGGCGGTGGTCTGTCTCGTCTAGTCGCCTCTCGCGCGGCGCGGCGCCGGTGGCTCCTACACCACCCACCCACGAGGCCAGATCCCCTGTGTCCACGCGCGCGCGTCGTCTCGTCCATTCCCCCTGCTGACCTGCTGCCTCCCCTCGCGTCGGACGCGGACGAAATCCCCGTTTTGCTGCCGGATCACATTGCCGGGGGAGACTCTGGTACGTGTGCCCGTGTACGGGCGAGGAGGACCGCAGATTATTGCACGCCGTCTCGTGTACACGTGTGTGTGGCGTGCACGGATGTGGAGATGGTGCTGCGTACGTGGAACCGTGCACCGTACTCGGTCGGCGGCGGAACTCTCCATGCGTGGTGACGGTGGAGCTGGACCTGCCTGCCTCCCAGGACAGGCAGTACTACTGCTATGGGACTGGGAGCAAAACGTGGCCCAAAGTGTTGTGCTGCAAAAGCTCCGATCGAACTGACGATGCCCAGCGAATTTAAAACGACAAGTCTCCGTTTGAATGGTTTTTTTTTCCGCTTTTGGATTTAAATAACGTTTCGAAACCGGTTACTCAAAACGTTTCTTTGAATCAGAATCACTTTACTCGTTCGGTTGTGCTTGAACAAGCCCAGAAACTGTTCCACCCGATGAATTTATACAATATATAGCTAAGTAATCCAGTCGGAAATCTTCTTGGGAGTCATTCCCTTACAACGGAACATGCCCTTAGCAAAATCATTGTTAGCAGGTTGTTTATTCTAAAAAGAGGATGAAATGAAAGTTGAAATGGGAAAGGAGTCAATCACGAAAACAGCGTTTTATCGGATCCCCCTGCTAGTACTGTCAAAAAGGAGAAATGTATCTCTGTGTTTCATTTTAAATCATGTACCAAAAACACCGTTTTGCTCTCTAGATTTGTGTTTGGAGTCATTTCCCGTTGCACCAGCAAGGATTCTCAACCCTTCACAGGATGAGATCACCTTCTTTATATATATCATCTTTACATATATGAAGGTTTGAGGTATTCAATCCATGAAAAAAACACATCTACACACTTTTTACTCTAAACCCTATTCTTTTCCAACCTCATATTTCACACCTTTCTCGACGAGATTCGTAGACATCCTAAGTGGTTTTCCCGACTCTAAGACACTCCTGAGGTGTATGAAAGGATCAAGATGCCTAAGAGGGAAGGGGGGGGGGTGAATTGGGCTAATTCTAAATTTTCTTGCGGAATTTAAACCTACTAGCCCATTTCACCCTTTGTGCCTAGGTGTGTTCCTAAGGAGACTATCAATAAGAGTTTTGCACCCTAGTTCCAATCCTATTCTAGCATGACAATTCTAATAATGTAAAAACATGAATTGAATTGCTTGAAAGTAAATGCTCAAAGTAAAAGAAGGAAGAGGAACGCCGCGATGTTTTTCCGAGGTATCAGAGAGTCGCCACTCTCCACTAGTCCTCGTTGGAGCACCCGCGCAAGGGTATCGCTCCCCCTCAATCCGCGCAAGGATTGAGTGCTCTCTATGGCCGATTCTTCGTCGCTCTGACGCGGTGAATCGCCAGGTACCACTCACAACATGAGTTGGGTCATCCACAAGCTCCGCCGGATGATCACCAAACTCCCAATCACCACCAAGCCGTCTAGGTGATGGCGATCACCAAGAGTAACAAGAACAAACTCTCACTTGACCTCGCAAAGCCTAAGGAGAAGGGTGGATGCATACTTGCTACTCTCTAGAATCACTCTGGAGAGCTAGACTATGGATTATCAAATCACTAGCACCTCACTTGAAGCTCTTGCACTCTCTTGCAACTAGAATATAGCCTCAACTGAACCAAATGAGCAAGAGCAAATCGTATGGAGGAGGTGGGGTTGTATTTATAGGCCAAAGACCAAAATCCAACCGTTACCCCCGACCTCAGCTTCATCGTGAGCATTATGCTATTCAAACTGAAATTGACCGTTGGAGCTGGAGTCCACACGCCGAACGCGTCCGGCGCTGGCGTCAGACGCGCGTCCGGTGCTCTGTTCCAAACACGCTCGTCTCTGAGCAGCGTCCGGTGGCCATCTGGCGCGTCCGGCGCTTTATCCACGTTGCTGCGCGAGCCTTCAACGCGCCGGAGGCGTCCGGTGCCAGCGTCCGGCGCATGCAACAGTTCTGCTGCGCAAATTTCCAAGCGCCGGACACGTCCGGCGCCTAGAGGATCAGCGTCCGGCGCAGCTTTCTCGGCCCGTTCACTTTAAATTCAACAAACTTCCTGAACGGCTTCGATCTCAACCAATCGTGGGGCCTTCCAGTAACTTCCTAGCGCTAAGTTTCACAAGTGTGCACCACACCTAAACCATTAGACTTAACTAGGTCAAGCTACCTGTTTGCACCCCTCTTTATAGTACGGCCAAAGGAAAAGCAAAGTCCTAAAGACTAATCCGTCGTCACCCATCACCATCGACGAACGGAACTAATCCTATCTTCGACCTTTACGACCATCCTTTGAAAATCGAAACGAATTCCATCGTCAGGGGGCATGAGAAATATATTGCCCGAGATTTCCATTACCATGACCTAGCTTACCAAGGTTTCTGCAAAACACACGTTAGTCATGATAATCGTTGTCAACAATCATCGAAGCCCACATCAAGGGGCCTAGATGCTTTCAATCTCCCTTTTTTTGGTGATTGATGACAACCTCTGGAGTATGGAGATTAAGATTGAGGTTTTCAAACATGCTTATTCACATGGGCCTTTGACAATAAGATCAAAGAATTAGAATGACCCATGCGACATCAAGCCAAAATTATGTACTCATGTGATCTGCATGAAGAGTTAGTACAACATACATAGCTCATATGGAATCGGAGTAAACCGAGGAAGCATAACACATAAGAAACATAACACATATGAGCGTAGATCATAACCAAGTGACATGTTATAAGATACCCAAATGAGAAGAAAAGAAGAAAAGAAAAAAGAAGAAAAGAAAAAAACACAATGTCACATAGAGTACCACACATAAATAATACAATGCAATGCAGGGAAGCAAGCATGATGCGCATGAGTGTATCATCACAATCAAAAGAATCAAATCCCACTTAGCTCCCCCTAAGTCTACATACTCCCGACTCTCCCCCTTTGTCATCAAGGGCCAATACCTAAGGCTGAGGAGAAGAGGGGGCAGTCGAGCCGGTCTCACGTGGGTGATGTGCCACAATGAACTGAGATGCATCGTCTGGACTAGGCACTGGACTCTCCTGGACCTGGGTCTGCTCTACTGTCTCTGGAAGTGGGGCAGCTGTCTCTGACACTGTCGCTGGAGCTGAGGCTGCAGCTGTTGGACCCTGTAGCTCAGAAGAAGAACCAAGCTGCTGAGTGGGAGCCGGGATAGGTGTTGTCCCAGTGACGAGTGAAGTGAGTGGCTTTGTCGAACCAACTGAAGACGGAATCGTCTCCATGGTGCCTGTCCCTGTTACTGGAGCTATCACTGTCTGAGGCTGTGGTTGTGTCGCAAACTTCTCAACTGACTCTATAGCTGTAGAACGGTCAATCCTCATGTAGTCAGGAGTAGGGGCACCAGTAAGAGCACTATATGTAGTCTGCAGTCCCTCAGAGCCTGGAGTGAACAACTGTGAAGTCTCACCAGGAGTAAATCCTGTCCGAAAAGGTGAAAACTGATAGCCTGGTGACTGAAAGGTCTGGGGGACCTGACTGGGTGGAGAAGTAGTGCCTACACCCTGAGCTGCTAGTCCTGAAATCTGTGTTGGTAGAACTGGCTGACTCGAAGTACCAGCAGTCATGAGTATGTCTTGAGGTGGTCGAGAACCTGTCTGTTGAAAGAGAGAAGCAACCAGAGCCATAGACTGCTGGAACTGCTGCTGCTGTAGCTGCTGCTGTGCATCCTGTCGAGCTCGAATCTCAGCAAGTGCTATCTCTGTGCGCTGCTCAGCTCGCTCCTGGTTGCTAGCTAATCTGTCAAGCACCGAAGCCATCCTGTCCATGGCAGCTCCTAGAGCACTAGGCTCAGCCTCATGCTGACGAGGCTCTCGAAGAGGAATGGCATAGTCCTCATCATCAGAGTCTATAGTGGTAAACTCAAGGTCAACTCCTGTGGCCTCTGCTGCTGCTATCTCTGCCTCCTCCTCTGTTGCTAGCTGCTGGATCGTAGCATCCTGCTCAGCTGTTGTCTCTGTGATAGGTCCTCTGGTGCTCTATCGAATAGGAGTGACTATCTTTGCCTGCCTGAGCATTTGGGTAGCATCATACAAACCAAACTCCTCTCGCTGATCCAGATCATCCCATTGCTGAATAGCACACGAGGGTAGGTCACCGTTCCTGAAGATGAGCCATGTAATCCAGTGTGCATAATGCATAAGTCTGGCATGCCTGAAGCTCCCATAGATGACATCCTCAATATCACAAAGCATCAAATCCCAGATATCAAATGGAATCTTCCTGGCAAGGTGTGACACAATCCACTGCTGCAGGCGAGTGAATCCCTCTCTATATCCTGGCCTAGGGAGAATAGTGTGTTGCTGAATAGCATCAAGGGCCCGAGCAACAGGGAGTTCATCATGTGGTAACCTGCTCGATCCCTCACCAAAGTCCTCACCAAAGACTAGCCTCATCACATCCACTGGTGGCAATATCCCTGCATGTGCACGCCTAGGAGGGTCTGACTCTAGAAAACAGATCTGATGGATCCTGATAGGCTGCTCTGGAATCCCAAGAAAGTCCCTGGCCTCTGCACTAGTGATGTCTCGCCTCTGACCACCTATGCTATAGGCTAGGTGAGAGTGATCTGGGGCTATCCAAACTGTGGCGTAGAACTCCATGACCCAATGTGATATATATGTGCCTCTCCTCTGAATCAAATCAGTCAGTCCTGGCTGAGCATCCAAGTATTCCAGAAAGGATTCTCCAAGTGAAACTGCAAAGTTAGAAGCTGAGATCCTGGCATGCTTGGTGATCTTGGACCTCTCACTGTAGGCCCTGGCAAAAGCTCTATGGAGTGTTGTATGGTAGTGATCAACTCCTCTCTCCCTGTTCCTGGGGAACCAAACCTCAAGAGGCACCTGCCTAAGGCACTGGATCCGCTTGGCACTTGCCTCAAGTAGACTGGTGACACGGACTCGAGGCTCCCTAGAAACTCTGCTGGCCTGCCTCAAAGGTGGAGATGATGGACCTACCTGAGAAGTATCTGCCTGCTGAGCCTGGGCCTGATCCTGAGCCCTAACACGGGAAGAGCGACGGTGAACTAGAGTCTCCTGCTGCTCCAAGATCTGCTCCTCTGTCTCTATGGCCTCGGTTTCTACCTCTTGAGCCTCAGCTGATCCTGCCTCTCGGATCACTAGGCCACTGCCTCTGCGACCTCGTCTCTCTGCACGCTCAGCTGCTGCTGCCACTGCTAAAGCTTGCTGGGCCTCTGGTGTCATTCTTTTCTTCTTAGATAGTATCTTTTTCTGAGTTGCTATCCCTTTTCCCTTGAGATGTTCTGGAATGCTAGGGCGCCTGTTTGGATCATCATTACCACCAGAACTCCTGCCTGAACCCTTGCATCTCACCATAGCTGACACTGTCACTGAAAGATCAACTAATTGACACTCCCCCTGAGGTACTGCCTGATGATCAATCAAATCCCTGCAAGAGGATGAATTCACCTTAAAAGGCTTGGCCTCAATCCATACTCGCGGGCTTGGCCCCGAGTTTCTCTACCACTGCCACTGCCAAACTGCCCAAATCGATCAAAATATCTCATACGTGACAAGGCTCGACTTCAATAGATAGAATAGATAGAAATATAACCATAAGCATTAATTTCTAGAGTTAAGTAAGTCCTATCGAGAAGCAAGCACCAGGGAAGCAAAAAGAATAGAATAGAAAGAATAGGCAAGAGTATACCTAGGTGGCCATAACTCCTGGAGAAAGGTAAGAATTGACGACATAGGACACCCCGACGATCAAGGCAAGTTACTGCATTTAGATTTGAACGAGCAATGAGCGACATAGTGACTGAGAAAGTGGGTCAGGCATTGTATCGAGCACCTAGAGGGCAGAGAGTGACAGAGCTCACCATCCATAATGTTCTGGCAAGGAACAGGCCACTCCATCGTCCTCTGCTTAGAGGAGTGCCTTACAGCGATGGGAGGACGCGAGAACGGCTGCCGGCGGCTTGAAAGATGGCCGGCGACAGCGGACTTTGGCGGTGGCGTGGCTAGGGTTTGCTGTAGTCGCGGCACGAGGGCGCGAGGAGAAAAGGGGGTGGAGGCTGGGGAGGCGCACGATAGCGGGCGATGGAGGAGCGTGGGCGCAAGCAGCTGGGGAGGGGAGTTGTGGCGGCGCGAGCGCGAGCTGGGAAGGCACGGCGGTGGCGACGTCGGCCGAGGAGGATTCGAAATGAAAGGAATGAAGGAAAAAAGGGGCCCACACGTCAGAATAACTAAATGCGCTTGACTTCTTCAAGCCGGACACGTCCGTCGAGAGCACCGGACGCGGCACAGAAAGTTCTGCACCATCGCCCAAGCGCCGGACACGTCTGATTCCCTTCACGCCGGACGCTGGAACTGCACTGTTGAGCGTCCGGCGCCTTTAGCCGCTGCTGATAAATTTTAAAGCACCGGACGCATCCGGCGTTCACAAAAGCAGCGTCCGGCGCTCAAAAATGAGCTGATTTTTATCCTTTTCTTCGCGGCACCTGCTCCCAACTGGTTTCCAACTATAGCAGATTCAAATAAACACTAGTTGGAGCCAGTATGAGGTCCTCACTCTCAAACTCTCAATTTTTCAAATAGTTTGGCCATAGGCCTAATGTTTCTAGGAAAATAGGCAATAGAACTCAAGCGAGGAACCAAACGACAAAACAACAATCATGCATATGAATGTGATTACTGAACCTTGAATCTAGTTGGCTTGTCAAGTTTGAACCATGGGTAAGCTTCTTCACACCTCCCAATGAGGGTTATCTTAACCATGTTAGAAAAGCCCTATATACATAACAATGATTTAAACATGACATATATCACAATACAATGCAACCAACAACACACCTTCACTTCTTTATGAAATTGCTTAAATCAAGCACATTAAGTTCATTCCTCAACCTGCAAAACGTCGATTCATCTAAAGGCTTTGTGAAGATATCCGCTAATTGATCCTCGGTCCTCACACCAACTAGAGATATATCCTTTTTAGAGGCATGATCTCTAAGAAAGTGATGGCAGATATCTATGTGCTTTATGCGTGAGTGTTGAACCAGATTGTTGGCAATTTTGACCGCACTTTCATTGTCGCACAATAGTGTTACTTGACCAAGATTGACTCCATAGTCAAGGAGGGTTTGCTTCATGTATAGGATTTGTGCACAACAAGCCCCCGCGGCAATGTATTCCGCCTCGGCCGTGGACAAAGCAACACTATTTTGCTTTTTAGATGACCATGCAACAAGAGATCTCCCAAGCAAATGGCACCCTCTGGACGTGCTTTTTCTATCAATTTTGTAACCTGCATAATCCAAATCGAAATAGCCAACAAGTTGGAATCTTGCTCCTTTGGGATACCATAGGCCAATGCTTGGGGTAAGCTTAAGGTACCTAAGGATCCTCTTAACAGCGGTTAGGTGAACCTCCTTAGGATCAGCTTGAAAGCGAGCACACATACATACACTAAACATGATATCGGGCCTAGATACGGTGAGGTAAAGTAAGCTACCGATCATAGAACAGTAAAGAGTTTGATCAACTGGGTTACCTCCCTCATCAAGATCGAGATGTCCATTAGATGTCATGGGTGTATTGATTGGCTTGCAATCCTTCATATCAAACCTCTTGAGGAGGTCCTTGGTATATTTCTCTTGAGAGATGAAAGTCCCTTCTCTCATTTGCTTGATTTGAAAGCCAAGGAAGAAGGTAAGCTCCCCAATCATAGACATCTCGAACTCTTTAGACATCATGTCACCAAACCTCTTGCATTCTTCTTCATTTGTTGAGCCAAAAATGATATCATCAACATATACTTGACAAATGAAGATTTCTCCATTATGCTTCTTGGTGAATAGTGTAGTGTCAACTTTCCTAATGGTGAAGCCCTTGCCAATGAGGAAGTCCCGAAGGCGCTCATACCAAGCTCTTGGGGCTTGCTTAAGCCCATATAGTGCCATGAACAACCTATAAACATGATTTGGATATCTAGGGTCCTCAAACCCGGGAGGTTGATCAATATAGACTAGTTCATTAATAAAGCCATTTAAAAATGCACTCTTCACATCCATTTGAAATAGTTTTATCTCATGGTGTGAAGCATATGCAAGGAGGATACGAATGGCTTCAAGTCTTGCAACAGGTGCAAAAGTTTCTCCAAAATCTAAGCCTTCAACTTGAGAGAACCCCTTTGCCACTAGTCTTGCCTTGTTTCTCACAACATTTCTTTTTTCATCTTGCTTGTTGCGGAACACCCACTTGGTACCTATGATTCTTGCATTTTTGGGGCGCTCTTCAAGTGTCTAAACTTCATTGCGGGTGAAGTTGTTCAATTCTTCATGCATGGCATTCACCCAACCCGGATCCTTGAGAGCTTCATCTACATTTTTAGGCTCAACACGAGAAACAAAAGAGTGATGTTCAACAAAATTAGTCATCTTTTGAGATCTAGTTGTTACACCCTTTGATAGATCCCCTATGATGAGGTCTTGAGGATGAGCTTGAAGTTTAGGATTTCTTCTTTCAACCACTTGAGGGGTTGGTTGGGGAGCATCAACATCTTGTGCTTGTGCCTCTTTTTGTTCATGAGAGATATGAGTATCTTCATTTTTAACTCTCCCATCTTTATCTTCATTTCGAGGCAACCTTGATGAGGAAGAGGGCTTGTCGATGACTTGCACTTCATCATCATCTTCTTTAGGTTTGATGTCTCCCACCGGTATATTCTTCATGGCCTCCCTCAATGGTTCATCACCTACATCATCAAGATTCTCGATTGCTCCTTGGGAGCCGTTAGATTCATCAAACTCCACATCATATGTTTCTTCTACCAAGCAGGTGGCATGGTTGAATACACGATATGCTTTGGACTTTGATGAGTAGCCAACTAGAAGACCAATATCACAACGTCTTTGCAACTTCCCTAGGTGTTGCCTTTTCTTGTAGATGTAGCATTTACAACCAAACACCCGGAAGTATGAGACGTCCGGCTTCTTCCCATTTAGCAACTCATAGGGGGTCTTGTTTAGGAACTTGTGGAGATATAACCGGTTGGATGCATGGCATGCGGTGTTGATTGCCTTGGCCCATAAGTTCTCTGGTGTATTGTACTCATCAAGCATTGTTCTTGCAAGAGTTATGAGTGTCCGGTTCTTCCTCTCTACTATGCCATTTTGTTGAGGTGTATAGGTGGATGAGACTTCATGCTTGATCCCAACTTCATCACAATAGACCTCAATGTGCGTGTTGTCAAATTCTTTTTCATTGTCACTTCTAATTTTCTTGATCTTCATATCAAACTCATTTTGAGCTCTCTTTGCAAATTTCTTAAAACAAGCGGCCACTTCGGTTTTGTCATGAAGAAAGAAAGTCCAAGTGTATCTTGAATAATCATCAACAATCACTAGGCAATAAAGATTCCCTCCAAGGCTCTTGTTTGTGGTTGGTCCAAATAAATCCATATGTAATAACTCTAGCACTCTTGATGTTGACAAGTAAGTTTTGGTTGGATGAGTATTTGCAACTTGCTTGCCGGCTTGACATACACTACAAGGTTTATCCTTTTCAAACTTGACATCCCTCAAGCCTCTCACTAGCTCTTTCTTCAATAGCTTCTTGAGTGTACCCATGCCAACATGTGCTAGCCTCCTATGCCACAACCACCCAAGCGAAGTCTTGGTGAATAAGCATGTATTCAAGTTTGCATCTTTGGAGGAGAAATCCACTAGATAGAGATTGTTGAATCTAAAGCCCTTGAATATTTTTTGAGCATTTTCTTTCTTTGTGACAATCACTTCTTTCTCATCAAACAAGCATTAAAAGCCAAGATCACATAATTGACCAACGGATAGCAAGTTGAAACTTAATGGTGCAACATAGAGTACATTAGACAATGAGTGATCATTTGATATTGTAATTTTGCCCAGACCCTTGACTTTGCCCTTTGAGTTGTCACCAAAGGTAATCTTGTCTTGATCTTTGCTTCCTTCTTCAAGTGAGGTGAACATACGAGGATCACCGGTCATATGTTGTGTGCAACCACTATCAATAACCCAATGACTTTCACCGGTCTTGTAGTTCACCGACACACGCAAGAGATCAAGCTTGTTGTTTAGGAACCCAAATTTGGTGAGGTTCCTTAGCTTTCTTAACTAGTGACTTTGCAACCCAAATTTTCTTAGGCCTATTCTTATTGGGAGGACCTAAGAATAAGACTTTCACCTTTCCACTAGAATCCTTTCTAAGCAAGTAGTGAGCATTGAAAGCAAAAGGTCTAGCATGCTTGGGCAAGGGTTGTGGTGAGGGTGTTTCGCACTCATGAGCAAAGTGACCATCTTGTCCATACTCAAAATATCTCTTTGGTTTTGGCTTTTGCTTTTGTTGAGTTATTTGCTTTGCTTGTACTTGATTGTCTTGATGTGCCTTGAACCTAATGCCACTTCTATCGGTCTTCATCACAGTGTTCATCAAGAGTTCACTTTGAAGTGACTTGCCTTGGGCAAACTTGCTCAATCCAATCTTGAGATGCTCCTTCTCTTGCTTGAGCTTCTTGTTCTCTTCTAGGAGTGACTCATTGGTTGATTGCTTTACACATGACATCTCAAATTTGAGCCTTTTGTTCTCTTCATTGAGCTTCTCATTTTTAAGAGCTAGATCCTTGTCAAGATCAAGGTTCTCAACGGTGACGGTGTTGAAGGCCTTAGCTTGTTCAAGACTTTTCTTGAGTTCTTCATTCTCATTCTTGAGCTTGACATAGTCATCATAGTGTTCAGCCTCAACCACCTTCCTGTCCTTGCAACTAGAACCTTGCTCAGTGTTCTCCACAAGCAAATCATCACATGATGTGGCTATATTAATCTTAACAACATTGTTAGTGGCATCATGTGTTTCGGAGAGAAGATCATAAGCCATAGCAAGGTTAACATGATTGACTTTGATAGTTGTATACTTCTCTTTCAAAGAGTCATAACTAGTGTTGAGCTCATTGTGCTTCCTCTCAAGTTTATCATGTTTTTCTTTGAGCTCCTTTTTAGTTTCTTTGAGTTCCTTGAGTTGGGAAGACACAATCTCAAATTGTTCTCTAAGCTCATCACTAGATTTTTGCAAACTTTCACATTTTTCATTTAGAGAAGTATTTTCACTATCAAGCTTATCATTTTGTTTTCTAGTTTTGATGATGACTTTAGTGTACTTGTTAATAATTTTTACAAGTTCATCATAAGAAGGTGATTCATATTCATCATCACTATCACTATCACTTTCATCATCACTATCCTCATGTTTAGAGTTTACCTTCTTATCATGTTTACCCATGAGACAATAGTATGTAGAGGATGAAAACATTGGTAGCGGTGGTGGTGGCGGCGGTGGAGACCCAATGCCAATAGCGACAACTCCCTCATCATCACTCTCTTCACCGGATGACTCACAAGAAGACTCAATATCGATGACCCAATCACCAACGATATAAGCCTTGCCATTCTTCTTTTTGTGATATTCTTTCTTGTCATCCTTCTTCTTATGTGACTTGTCTTTCTTCTTCTTTCCTTGCTCATCATCATCACTTGATTCATCTTTCTTGTTCTTGTTTTTCTTCTTTTGCTTGTCTTGGGGAGACTCCGGGCATTGATGAGAGAGATGTCCAAACTTGTGGCAATTGTAGCACTCCATTTGAGAGATAGGCTTTCTCTTGCTACTTGTGAAGAATTTCTTTTTCTTGCCATCAAACTTGATGCCATTCTTGTGAAGCTTCTTCATCATCTTGGTGGTTTTCTTCACCATGAGAGCTAGGCTTGTATCATCAAGTTCACCATCACTTGAGTTGTCATAAGTGATCTTCTCTTTTCCTTTTATTTGGCGACTTGCATTGAGGGCCAAGTCTTTCTTCTTGGATGATGTGCCATCCTCGGGAGTGAGATGCATGTACATCTCATGAGCATTGACCTTTTCCAATATTTGAGTCGGTGTAGCATTGGAAAGGCCACTTTGGTGAAGCACGGTGACAATATGGCCATACTTGTCAATAGGAAGGACACAAAGGATCTTTCTTGCAACATCGAATGGAGACATTTGATTAAGTCCAAGTCCATTTAGCTCCTCTACAATAGTGTTCAAACGAGAATACATCTCATTAGCACTCTCATTAGATTTCATCTCAAAAGAATTTAACTTTCGCATAACAAGATGATAACGTTCCTCACGTTCACTCTTTGTTCCCTCATGTAAAGCACAAAGATGGGACCATAGAGCATGGGCGTTCTTGTGATTTTTAACACGGTTAAACACAGCCTTACCAAGACCACGGAATATAGCATTCTTGGCCTTAGCATTCCACTTCTCATAATTAACCTCATCACCTACAAGGTCGACCGTGTCCTTAGGTTTTGGGAATCCTTCCGATGCGGCCCTAAGAACTCCAACATTTATGGCTTCTAGATATGCTTCCATACGAATTTTCCAATAAGGAAAATCGTCTCCGTCGAACATGGGAGGAGGGCCTTCCCCATGGGACATCTTTACTCTAGGCGGTTAAGCCTAATTACGAGCAATGAGGCTCTGATACCACTTGAAAGGATCAAGATGCCCAAGAGGGGGGTGAATTGGGCTAATTCTAAATTTTCTTGCGGAATTTAAACCTACTAGCCCATTTCACCCTTTGTGCCTAGGTGTGTTCCTAAGGAGACTATCAATAAGAGTTTTGCACCCTAGTTCCAATCCTATTCTAGCATGACAATTCTAATAATGCAAAAACATGAATTGAGTTGCTTGAAAGTAAATGCTCAAAGTAAAGGAAGGAAGAGGAACGCCGTGATGTTTTTTCGAGGTATCAGAGAGTCGCCACTCTCCACTAGTCCTCGTTGGAGCACCCGCGCAAGGGTATCGCTCCCCCTCAATCCGCGCAAGGATTGAGTGCTCTCTATGGCTGATTCTTCATCGCTCCAACGCGGTGAATCGCCAGGTACCGCTCACAACATGAGTTGCGTCATCCACAAGCTCCGCCGGATGATCACCAAATTCCCAATCACCACCAAGCCGTCTAAGTGATGGCGATCACCAAGAGTAACAAGAATAAACTCTCACTTGACCTCGCAAAGCCTAAGGAGAAGGGTGGATGCACACTTGCTACTCTCTAGAATCACTCTGGAGAGCTAGACTATGGATTCTCAAATCACTAGCACCTCACTTGAAGCTCTTGCACTCTCTTGCAACTAGAATATAGCCTCAGCTGAACCAAATGAGCAAGAGCAAATCGTATGGAGGAGGTGGGGTTGTATTTATAGGCCAAAGACCAAAATCCAACCGTTACCCCCGACCTCAGCTTCATCGTGAGCGCCGGACTATGCTATTCAAACTGAAATTGACCGTTGGAGCTGGAGTCCACACGTCGGACGCGTCCGGCGCTGGCGTCAAACGAGAGTCCGGCGCTCTGGTCCAAACACGGTCGTCTCTGAGCAGCGTCCGGTGGCCATCTGGCGCGTCTGGCGCTTTATCCACGTTGCTGCGCGAGCCTTCAACGCGCCGGACGCGTCCGGTGCCAGCGTCCGGTGCATGCAACAGTTCTGTTGCGCAAGTTTCCAAGCGTCGGACACGTCCGGCGCCTAGAGGATCAGCGTCCGGCGCAGCTTTCTCGGCCTGTTCACTTTAAATTCAACGAACTTCCTGAACGGCTTCGATCTCAACCAATCGTGGGGCCTTCCAGTAACTTTCTAGCGCTATGTTTCACAAGTGTGCACCACACCTAAATCATTAGCCTTAACTAGGTCAAGCTACCTGTTTACACCCCTCTTTATAGTACGGCCAAAGAAAAAGCAAAGTCCTAAAGACTAATCCGTCGTCACCCATCACCATCGACGAACGAAACTAATTCTATCTTCGACCTTGACGACCATCCTTTGAAAACCGAAACGAATTCCATCGTCAGGGGGCATGAGAAACATATTGCCCGAGATTTCCATTACCATGACCTAGCTTACCAAGGTTTCTGCAAAACACACGTTAGTCATGATAATCATTGTCAACAATCATCGAAACCCACATCAAGGGGCCTAGATGCTTTCAGTGTAGGTCTACTCGTCAGGTCTCCCTGAGAGAGACATTTGAGGAGGAGAACGCTACGGAAACTGCCTTAGAAAAGTTTTCCCTAGTAGCGCTATGTGATCAACCATTATGGCCCATGCGATCTTGCACTTGAGCTTAGCAAAATCAGATATTTTACGTAGGGAAAAAACAGGATACATGAAAAAAAAAATCGGCACTTGAAAGGCTTAATTTGTTTAATAACAAATGTAGTGGTACTTGTCGTACTTTATTTATTTGTTGGACTAAATATTTAAGCAACCATTGTTAGTCAAAATTTAAACAACTGTCAATTATATATACACAAGAACAGAGATTAGTATAGGTGTGGTCAAAACAGGGTCAAACCCCGTACTTTTTGTTTCAGCTAATCAAGGTGAGTATAGTAAGATTGAAGCTCCTCTGACCACTGATTCGATTAAGCAAACACTGCTGCATTATTGAAGTAAAACAATGATGCATTATTGAAGTATACGCTGTCAGTCGCCATGCACGCACGAGCGCGGTAGCAACTGCCGTCCCGTAGATCGACATGGTCCTGCTGCTCGCTCTGACTGCTTAACTTGCTTCCAAACAACGTCAAAGCTGACAAGAGAGACAGGCCACCTGACCGACGACGAAAAGAAGGCCTGCCGGACCGGCGTGCCGGCCGGCCAGGCTCTGCCAGAGCGAGTACTCCACCGGCTTGCGGCCAGAGGCGGCGTCAGCGCGCAGGCCGGCGCCTGACCCGGGCGCGCGCTCGCCTCCCTGGGGAGGCCAGCCGCGGTCCGCGCGCCGCCTTCCCGGGCGGGCTCCGACACCGTTCTGCCACCGGCCTCGAACCCGGAGGTGAGCGTGTACGCGGGCGCGCGCATCGCCATCGCATGGCATGCCAATGCCATGCCAGGACACGCGCGTCAGGAAGCAGAGGAAGCGCGTGCACACATCGAGAGCTCGCCGCTCTGATCGAGATCGTAAGATTAATCGATCGATCGGCCAAATTTCACGGGGACCGGCCGGGCCGGGCGCCACCCCCGAGCGAGCGTCCGTCCGTCCCCTTCCATCAGGCAGTCTGCGTGCCGGTTCAACTTGGACCGAGATCGAAACCGTGGATTCTGACCCGATGATCGGAAGAGCCGATCGGTGCATCGTGTTGGAGATGGTGCGTGTGCACTGAAACCGTGAAGAAGGAAGCTCCTTTTGAGGCCGGCGCTGGCCGCTTGGCTTGGCGGGGCCTCGAGAACGATCGAACATGGCAGGCAGGCAGCGGGCGACCGGGCACCCGTTCATGGCGGCCGGCCGGCCGGGACTGGCCTTTCGCGGAAAATAAGCTGAACATTCAGGCCACGCACACACGGCACACACACCCTCTCTGATCTCTGCCGGAAACAAACAAGGCAGGCGAGGCCATGCATTCCGCGACACCTTTATTTTGCTTGCGGGCGCCATCAGCAGGAGAATCGACCATGGCCCCATGCAAATCTCTCGCTTTAGAATTGCTCGTGGAGACGCTGTCCAATCGATCGATCGGTACCCACTGCACGCATGCAGGTGAACATGAACTGTATCCCACTCACTCGCTGATGTGAGACGACCCGAGAGAAAGTTCCGGTCTTTCCAGTTTCCACTGCCTGCCTTTAGCATCATCCGTAACCGCAAAACGGGCAGGTTTTTGTGCGCGAACACCGCAAAGCCACCCACGCCAGGCACAAAGGAAACGAATCAAGCATTGGTCAATTGTCCTGTGCGCACTGGTGATATATTTGATCCAAGTGTGGATTAAAGAATTAGCCCTATGTCTCCCCTCCCTTGAACAAAGCTCCTTGGATTGATCTGCCCAAAAAGTCTCCCTCCTGGGTCCAGAGAGAGAGAGAGAGAGAGAGAGAGAGAGAGAGAGAGAGCTTGGCTGTGGCCAGTGGCATGGAGCAGTGTTCAGGTTCTATATTCTTCTTGGGATTGGGGTCCTTAGCCTCTCACACCAACCAAACCTGTTGCTGCCCTCTCGCCTCTTCTCGCACCATCTTTCTTGTTCTTTCAGTATAAATAGACCTTGCTCTCCCCATCTTCCTCCTCCACCAAACTTGGTTACTGAAGCCTCCATCTCCTTCCTCCTGCAGTAAATAAATAGCTGGCCTTCTTTGTGATCTTCCACAGCTTTCTTGAACTGCATCTCTAAGAGGAGCAGCTTGAAGTCACCTGGATGAGCAGGTGCAGTTCAATAAAGCTGTGGGAAACTGCAGAGAGAGGCCAACAGAGCAGCATGGCCGGTGGCGTCAACTTCATCATCTTGCAGATGTATGCACCGATCAAGAATTCAAGATGTAGTCATCTTTTTTTGTCTCCAGCAGCTGGTACTAAGCTAAGGTAGTTTAGTTTCATAAGTACTTTCATGTACACTAGCTCTCTCCTATCCTACCGTGTGACTTGTTTCTCCTGCATGCTTTGACCGTTCTTATTTTGTTAACTTAAAGTTTTTCAGTCATTCATGTATTTGTAGTATTTTTATAATGTTTCTTTCCTCCAAGAAGCTTTATGTTCATTCCCAATAGTAATTCTGAGAAGCATTTTCATGTTCTTGGTATATTTTCTCCAAGAATTTTTTCTTGTCCTCACCATTATTAAGAGATTTTTGTTTTAACACACATCTGTGTGAGAGGTTACCTGACGCCTCGCATAATCATGCCAGCAAATTTCTAAAAAAACACCAATAATGTCACAACAGTATTATAATAAATCATTTTAGGTGCGAGTTAGAATAATTTTGTAAATTTGTATAATAGTTATCCTAACTCAAAGTGGCCATAGAATAAGTTACTCTTCGGTGAGAATGACAAGACCGCTCACACGCTCAAACACGCGGATAGAGAGAGCATATTGAGACCACAAGGACTAGCAAACTTTTTATCTTCACAAATTGCTCTAGGACAATGCTTCAAAAACTTCTACAAAATCTTTAAGCTACCTAGCTAGGTTCATTCACTTGTTTACATTGATGACCTGCATTATATTTTTTTTCCTCATATAAATGTTGCTGCTGATAGTGCATGAACTGATTAGTTTGCTGAAGCAGATCTCATATGTGCCAACGGAATATATAGCTTTTCTTCTTATGTATGTAAAGATACATCATTTGTAGTGCCATAAAATATTAATTATTGTTCCTCTTCTTAGGGAAGGTACATTGTTTGTAGATGTCTTATTATGCATGTAGTCATCAGATAATTTAGTAGGCAGCCCTTTGCCTTTCAATTTATCTCGTAGTAATTCCACAGTTCTTAATTATATATACGAAACAAAAGAATGCAATGGTCTGTTTCGAATGGAGGATTGCAAAACTGAGAGAAAGAAAACACATGAATAGAAAACGAGTGTAGAGAGAAAATAAAAAATTCAAATGAGTGTTTGGAACACAAAAACATGTTTATTCCTTTATTCTAGTGAATAAGGACTTACTAAAAAACAAGCCTTTTCATAGGCAAGGGAAACTTCATTCCTCTGTTCCAAAAACAGCATGTGATATAAGCGAAACAGAGAAATTGTATTACTTTTAAATTTCTATAAAAAAAAATCTTCCAATCCAAACAATTCCTTACTGTGATGCTTGCTCTTTCTGACTTTATCACACCCATCTCTCTCACATGTAAATAAATCCAAAATGCCACGGTGAACAATAGTAGAAAAAAAAACAACGGAAAGCTGGCCTGATGAATGAAAGTTGTTGGTGAAGAAGGGGTGCAATGAGTAGATCTTTTGGTGGCGAAAGAAAAGCCACTGCCAAAGAGCCTGAAACCTCAAATCATAGTACCAGAGTACCAGTACTGGCTTCCTTTTTCTTTGCTGCAACACTGCCCCTACGCCCCCTTAGCTATCACCTGCATGCGTGACAGCCAGCTCAATCGTCTCCACTCGATCTTCCAGGTAGCCAAGCAAACAAAGGCGATGGGACTTCCATTCCTGAAGCAAAAGGACCTGAACCTGATCGAGTGCTCCACTCCACTCCATGGCAGCACCACTGAGCTCATGGAAGAAGGCCGGCCGGCCCTCAGCAGCGCACGCTCGCCGGCCGGCAGGGTCAAGCGGGTTTCCTTAAATAGTCATGCACTGCATGCCGTTCCCAGTGATTGTTCTTTTCCCAGTCCATGCGCGCTGTGATTTTGCTTTGTGTGTGGTCTTTGCGCACCAGCTGCTGCTGCATCAGGCCATCAGCAGCAGTGGAGCCAGTGATATGGCTGGCCGGGCCGGTCAGGTGGCCGGCTTCTTCGCTTACCCCTGAACAGTCTGATGGAGATGGTGGCCGGCCTGGTTCAGCGTCTAGTGTGGGCGCATCTTGTCACACTCTGGCTGCACAGCAATAGCATGCCACGAACGTACACAAGGAGCAATTGGAAGCTGGTTATGGACTTATGGTCTACTTCTACTAGAACACATATTGTTACTACTGCTCTCTTTGCTGAATGCAAGTATGTCGGTTTTTTTTATCCAGTTACTGTAGTCTTGCGTAGTAGGAATACAATTATACACATGGATCGAGGTGGAGGAAGACGAGGGGCATTTACAGTCAGTGGTATGGGCAGTGGTGTGTGTACTCAGGCAAAAGCAAAACTTTTGTTTCTATATAAATCCAACCTGAGCATACATGGATGGTCTTTTGGATTTTGTATTCTATGCACTGTACTTTGGCCTGAGTTTGGTAATAAGCATAATTGCAGTTCAGTACGTTGTGCACGCACGATGAAAGGGGGAAATGCCTGAAATGACAGCCGCCCCCACCTTGTTGCCTGATTCCATTCTTTGATCTACTGCTAAGATGTTCAGACATGGGGCATCTTGATCAAGTAGCTGACCCCATGAATCAATCTGCACTGATTTAGCTCAAATTTATATTCTAGAGCCACAATTGCAAGACTGAAAGAGGTACTATATACAAAACTACAATGTACAGAACCTGAAGATCCGTGTATCAATACAAATCGCCATTAATTGCCACATCGCGCACAGTGAAAACCCATGGCGGATTGGCGATCAAGCCTGCACTGGACATCAAGATTTTTTTACCCCTTTTATTAAAAAAAAACTCTTTTTTTCCCCCAAACGGTCAGCAGCGGAGTACGTATCAGGTAAAACTTGTTGTATGCGACGGTCGAGGGTCGACGGATTGACCCAAACTGTCGAAATCTCGAAGGTGAAAGCTACAGCAACAAGCGTCCCTCACGCCCTCACCTCACCTGACAGAGAGGACGACGAGCTCCTAGCTTGCTACGCTGCACGTGGGGCCGTGGCGTGCGACCGCGAGCCGGGGGCCCAGGCATCAGTGCCCTGTGCCGGGAAACAGTACCTCGGATGGACGGGGCGTGCATGCATGGCGCATGGCCGGACCGCCGGACGGGGCGGGGGAGAACTTTTCCGTGGAATGGGTGGCCACCGGCCGTGTGCCGTGCCGTCGCTGTGGGGAAGAAAGCTGCCTTCTGTCGCTGCCTGTGGGCCTCCCTGACCCTGTGGGCCGTGGCTGGGGGGGTGATGACTGATTAGTGGTGAGCATCCGAAGCAAAGCTTGACAGGGCATGGAAGGAAGGAGATATGACCAATCACCACCAGCCTGAGGTTGTGTGCTTGGCCCTGGTCGATCCGCTAGGTCATCCGGTGTTTGTACTATCCGGCGTCCGGATTCCATTTCATCCGGTAGCCATCAACAAAAGGATTCTCCATCCGAGTAAATGATCCAAAAGTCAACTTTGCTCTTTCTATAAATTGTTCAGTCAACGTTGTTCGCTAAACTTTGCTTAATGCACATGAAAACATACATTCATTCCTTCTGTGTACCGATTGAAACCCCAACTTAGTCACGAGGTCTGAGCAAAATTACTTAGTTGGATAGAGCGACTCGGGGGCGACTCCGCCACCGCAAACCAAGGTCCGCTGCCGCTCCTTCCCTCGGCCGCCGCAGCCGCCGCCCCTCCGGCTCCGGCTAGCGGTGGTCGCGGCCAGCTGCGGCGCCCAACAAAGCCACACGCAGCAGCCCTGGCCGCCATTCCCTCTCCTCCACCCCTCATTTCCCTCATCGTGAAACAATGGAGAGCGACGCCATGGCCGGCTGGGCGCGGGCAAGAAGGCCAAGGGGCCTCCGGATCCACGTCCCCTGGGTCCGGATCTGGCTTCCCCTGCCCTGGATCCGGCGCCTCCGGGCCGATGGGCGCGGCCACTTGTGCCGACGAGGCAGCCATGGTGACTTCGAGCTCGGTTGCCGATCTGGCGCTGCCGGGCGCCTCTCCGTTGGACCCGGCCTCCTCCGGTTGGATCTCCCAGTGGCCAAAGGCTGGAGCCGACAGCATGCGCCGGTTGCCTGAACGGGCGGCATCGTGGCCGTGCTGGTCAGCGGCCGTCCTGGCCCCCCCAATGGCCATGCCGGGGAGGACGCCCCCCTGCACGGGTGTGCGGCGCTCAGCTGCCTCGCGTGGGCAGGGTGGCGGCGTCGCGCCGCATCGGCTCTTGCGTCCAGCCTACCTCCTTGATCCGGCGCCACCGGGCCAGAGGCACGCATGGACATGGCGGTGGAGCACCATCGTGGCGACTACGAGCGCGAGTGCGGTGGCGGCGCACTAGGGCTCCGCGACGTGTATGCACTAGCTTGGGGCAGGCGATGACATAGTGATCTGGGTACCTCAGCTCTGGATGCGGGCCCTTTGCAGCGAGTCTGTGGATAAGGTGCGCAGTGGGGCTGCATGCCTGCTTCTTTCTCCGCAAGGACCCAACTGCGACGCGGATGCATAGTTTGGTCGCGGGCTTGCCGGCGATGGGGTTGCATGTCGTGCGTCGTGGTGCCATGGGCTCGCTCCTGAGTCGACGAGTTATTTGTCACAGGAATGGGGTGGCTAGGCGAAAGCCATGCACGACCTTGTCTGTGCGATCGACGATGACGCCATTGGCACCGTTCACCTCCTTGGAGGCGTCGATAGTGTAGTCCTCCACCCTGTGACTATAGCTTCGTCCCTCTCCTCCGGGTGAAAACCCAGCTCTAGTTATCTGGAGCCAGTGGCTGCAGCGCTATCAATGTCATAACCCTCTTGAGGGTGCCATTGTGGAGGGCGGTCCCAGCTCTTTCTTGCCACAGCCTTATGCCTTCCTCTGTTTACCTCTCTCCCTTGTTGTGTTTGTCCCTCTTGGGTGAGACTAGCCTCGTTGTTGGTCATGGCCGAGCGCCCGACGAGTGTCCTCCTCTGGCGTCTCTGCTCCGTCGGTGCTCTCCTTGGTGTCAGAAAATCAAATGCCGGGTGGAGTCTCCACCGCTGCCGCCATTCCCCTCCAAGGATTCCTTCCCTCGGACGCGTTGGATGGTGGTACGTGGGCGCGAATGTGCTGGAGGATGCCATCATCAGTTCAAAGGGAGGTTGTTGTATCCGATGATCCTGGTTTGTGTGTTCAACACCACTCTTAGTCCCCATTCCACTTGCGGGCTCTCAGAGGGAGGGTGACAGTGGAGCGGCGTGGCTACGAGGGGTGGTGGAGGACATAATGGCCATGGTGAAAACGGCGAGTATGCTGCTCGGCGGGGGCGCAAGTTGACGTCTCAGTTCGCTTCTTTCGGCTTGTGTTTAGGCTTACCTTTGAGTTTGTTTAAGTGTTGTTGTTGGTGTTTGTCGCTGTTGTAATCTCTCTCTCACACCCCCACTGTACTCCTATAAAACTTTGTATTTGGGCTATGCCCTCCTCCATTGCCATGGGTTCCCCGTGTGCACATGTGGAATGAAATTTGCAGGTGGGGATCTCATTGATCCCCCCGTAGTTCTCTCAAAAAAAAACCAACTTAGCTGGGGTATGAGAGGGATGGATCAATCCAATGCCCCCTTAAGCATGTTCTCCTTGTTTTTTCCCCTAGAATGCGTGGAATAAAGTCTAGGGGTTTATTTGGTTAATTCTCTCTCCATAGGGGTTTTGAGAGGATTTTGACTTGTAGCCTTGTAGGGCATAAGATCTCCTTCAATCCCTACAGTCCCCATCAAGCCGAATAATGCCGAAGGGTGAGGTGGTGAAATAATGATGAGTTTTCTACCCTCTTTGTATGGACAATAAAGTTTGATACAAATAAATAGTGGCAGAAATTTACATAATTTAAGCTAATAACTAAATAGACATAATTGTAATTGTATTATAACATCAAGAAAAGTAAATGTTACTAGGGTAATTTTACCCTTTATGGCACTTTAAGAGGTGAGTATTTGATACGAATTAAGAATAGATATAGCATTCATCTTTTTACGCCATCATATTCTCAGGTTGGATGCTCTTTTTGTTATTTTCTATACTTCTAAAGACCAAAGTCACATGCTTACACATGCAAGAGAATTTGGACAAAGTGAAATAGCAACATGAGCATGTGCCACCTTCTAAGGACTATAGACTCAATGCTCACTCTAAATATGTGTGTCGATACCCTGGAAACAGGTATCCCAGACCCCTTGCTTAACAAACTAAAGCCCCGCAGGATCAGCATCTTGAACCCTCCGATAAACTCCCACGCTAAAGGCCTATAGGCTGAGGCGTATCGGACTGACCCGCGAACGAACAACAACGGCCCAAAACCGAAGCCTGCTCGAGAGGCTACCGAACGGACCAGTACTGTATACGCGAGGGTACGATTCGAGCTACCCCTCGAGGACGGAACTTCGCCCA
>CM041644.1:7392979-7442234 GCA_023333625.1 Bothriochloa decipiens
CTTGCATCACCCACCGGATTAGGGAGCACGCGGACACGATATTACTCGTTGGTGTTAGCCCCTCGAGGGTCAGAACACCGACAATGTGCAACTTAACTATTGTGTCAAATAGAAAAGCCAATTTAATGTATCAAAAAGGTAAAAAAAGATTATTAGACTCTGAATTTCTTTGAAAGTTTGATACTTTATTCTCTATCACCAATGGAGCTTGGAGAGGGATATTGTATCCACAAAATGCTAATCTCAGGCTACAACAACATTGCAAATTATTTAGAAGTATTCATTAATGTTATGCAGTCATCTCTAGCTCGTTCATGGTTGGATAGATATAACCAAGCAGTTCATATTGTGCATAGCTTTATTCATATGCCTAGTTCAGTTTGAGAAATTGTTGCCTTAACCATTAATATATTGTACTATCCAAATTATAATTATTTTTTTTGGAGGGGGGGCATATCCCCTATAGCTCCCCATTCATTTGACCATGATTTAACACACTTATGTGAGCCAAAATGATTGTTCTGGCAAGGAACCTCCGTATGGTGGCACTAGTCTCTGAAATAAGTGGATAACCAAAATGATGTTTGTCCTCTCACAAATAGTCACATTCGGCTGAGTTCAAAGAGGTATATATGCTCATCTAGTGCAAGGATGTCAATTTTAGTGTACTCTAAATAGTAGTACATGAGGAGCATGATTTTTGTTTTATTTTTACTAGCAAACATGTCTATGCTTATAAGGGAATTTACATCTTGTGTTATTTGTTCCAATATATTTTGGAAGAAAACTTTGTATCAATGTTGAACGTGCACAACTCTAACTCATATGAAAATGGGTTGCATGTTCATGTCATATACAGAACAGTGAACCGCTCATATACAAATTTTTCATTGTCGGCTGAGAAATCCTCATCACTGATTCCCTATTGGTGAAACTGGGTGGCGATAACCTATATGTGTCACCACTGAATTATATTATGATTTGACGAGGATAATGGGTTTTCAAATTATATAATGTGTCACCACTGAATTATACTAGCCCATCATTTAAGCCAATCCCAAAGCTCCTTGTTGCCGCTGAGAATCTTTGATATATAAAGCTAAAGGGGGCGAGAGGACCACAGTTGGTAGAGAAGCACCAAGAGACTGGCATGCTAGGTGTCTTCTCCATCGAAGGTTGTCGGGCCAAAGGCCACCCGCGATAGGGTACCACATGAGGCCAGTGCTAGAGGCCACCACCTCGGCTACTAGCCTCTCTATGGGGGGAGGGGAGAGAGGGGAAGAGAAAGAGATGAGTAAAGGGGGAATAGGAATGGGGCGAGAAAGAGACAGTGGGCACGGTGGTAGAAAAGATGAGTACGAACCTGTGGGTTCATTGATCTACCCTAACTAGCGCCAATCACAAAGAGTGACATGTGGAGAATTGGGCCTCACCTGTTGGCTACCCTAAGAAAGCACACACAGGGGTGGAGGTCACACATTTCACTAATGTTTTGGTTCATATTTGATTTTTCACGGATGCCGGATGGTTGTAATCCTAATTGTGAAAATGGTCAAAATCATCACCATTGTTTTTATGAAATAGATGCTAGAAATGTCGTTGGCGAAAATCGTTTTCGTAGTAACGAACAATTTGGGCACTAATCTCTAGTTCATCACGTACTACTACATTTTAGTAAAAACAAGCTACAATGGCACCGGAAAATGGTGGGACACACGGATTGAAATTTAGGGGAGTGTGATGAAAGTTTTGGAATAGTACGAACACATAAACTTAGTGAGTTGAGAACAATGAATCCATTGTCTCAGACGGCGAAATAGAGGGAATTGCTAAAACGCATCGGTTGCTTTTTACATGTTTTTAGGCAACATATTGGGGACCATTAAATTTACAGGAATCTTCGGTGCCTATCAGGGTGGCAGGCAGCCGCGCGTCGCATCCCACCCTGGCACTGTTTTTCTTCTTCCCTGAGACATGAATAAGGCCCAACGTGGCCCAAACCCATGTTGGCGCGCTCTCCTTCCCCCACGCCCAACACCTCCACCGACGCACCACCCGAGTTCGTTGGCGCCGCCTCCATCTCCGGTGGCTCATCCCTCCTCCCAACTCCATCGCCCGAGGTATAGATTGTCCGGCCGGTCGAGGGGAGGCAGGGAAGACCGGCGGTGGGGATGCCGATGGTCGGCTTAAGGTACCCTGACAGCGGGAGATGGTGGCAAAGCGAGGTCTACGGCGGGGGAGAGCATGGCCATGGCGACAACGGTGGGAATGTGGGCGCGAAGGGGAAGATGGCGGGCGCTACGTGTGCCAGGGGCCGCGGCGGGACGGTGGACGGCGCGAGGAGGAAGACAACGGCGAAGAACAGAAGTGGGCAGGGTGTGCTGCACGCGTGTGAACGAAATGAAAGAAGAGGAAGCGAGGGTGGTCAACATGGAGCTGCTGTCCGACTCGGTCGGCCCCTAGCACGCATTCGAGATATAAGAAAAAAAAATATGGACGAAATATCATCCATTTTCAATCTCGCATTTTCACATTCTGGAGTCAGCATCCGAGATATAGGAAAAAAATATGGACGAAATATCATCCATTTATGCCCAAATATTTGCATGTAAAAAAATCGTGAGAACACAAAAACCCAACAAAATGAATAGACAAATGCCGACAAGAAAAGCGAAGGCCTGTTTCACTCCATCACACGTAATGTTCCGCGCCCTGGCTCCTCGCCGTTGCTACTGCTGCCACCGCCGCTAGTGCCCTGGCTCGACCATGGCGACGGCGATACCTGACGCGGCGACGCGAGGAGGCCGGGCGACAAGTACCTGTGCTGTTTGAGCGCGTCCTCCTCCTCTTCGCGGCCGCCTTCGTCAAAGTTCTGCGCGTAACTGCGAGCGTCGTAGTGGAAACTCCCAGTGGGCCGGCGGGGCGTGCCGAAGCTGTGACCCTTCGATCGAATCCACGCTGTCGGCGACCGGAGCAGGGACGGCGACGCCGGCCGGTCCTGCTGCTGGTGGTGGTGGTGGTGGTGGGTGTCGCAGGGAGCTGATGCTGGGCCAGAGGGGCGGCCGGACCAGCCGGCGGAGCTTGTGGGAACGGGGACCTGGACGTGGAGGTGGCTGAGTAGGCGCCGCCGCCGGTGCTGCTTTGGGCTATGAGGACGGTCCGGTGCAGCCATGAGAATTTTTCTGTCTGTTAGGCATTGACAGCTTAATTGTCTTTATTTATAGTACCAGCACTGTTCTCATCTAGATTTTCTTTACTTAATTTTGTGTAGCATTAATTTTCGATTCCACTGCACCAAGTACTTTTATGTTTCGTGCAATCAGCGAAAAGGAGTGAGTTTCGTGAACGCGGAGAAAAGGCTGCGTTAGGCGTGCATGGCACACAACAGTCAACAGCCCTTCCGTCCGAGGTGATGAAGGATGAACGGGATCTCCGACAAGCATCATGTGCTATGATATCCTTCCGATCGCCTGGTCGGTTCAAGGACACCTTTGCACCTAGCCATCAGCCATGACAGGGGGATCGGACTAGCTGATGCAGATATGTTTAGCTTAAAATTATCACGGCATTATTTGTTTTTTTTTCAACGGATGGATATAATCCCATTTCTTACAAAATTAGTTCAATGCATATGCATGCTTAAATATTTTTTTACTTTGTTTTTTTAAAGAAAATCCACACTCCGAAGTCCCAGCTGCGGCTATCATTTTTTTTTGTTTGAAAATGCCTGCTAAATAATGGGCCAAATGGGCTACATCGTTGCAAATTAGGGGCCTGTGCCGTCCCACTGCACGCCCCAGGATCCAGGAAAGCCCTGATCTGCTTCCAGCAGATCAACAACTCTTTGCACCTGATCTTCCAGCAGATCAACAGCTCTTTGCAGACCTTTCGCGACACGCAGCACCAGCTCGCCGTCGGAGGGGACCGACCCTTTCAATATCTCTCTCTCGAACCCTCTCCTCTGCTACAGGTGAGAGCGGCGACAGGGAGGCGACCCGTGCTCTCGCCGGCGAGGCCGCCGTTCCCCTTCGCCTCCGGCGGGTTTCTTGCCCTCGGAGGTGTGGGGGAACGGTGGTTCTCCAACCGGCAATGTAGAGTAGGTCCTTGTAGGTCCAGGGTTTCGTGTCCCGGCGTTGACTGCAAGGTGAGGGCGGCGGCGCTTCAGTGGAATAAGGTCCTCCAGCTCTTCCTCAACCTTGCGGTTCTCTGCTCGGGGACTGTGATGAGCTTGTGAGGTGGGTCCTCGCTGGATTTGGAGACCGAGTCGGAGCTCCAGATCTGGTCGAGGCTTGTTTAGGAGTTTCCCGGCGACCGGTGATGGCGGCGGCCCAGGTACTTCGTTCCTTTCATTTGCTGGCTGCCTTTCTTGGGATTACGGTGGGAGCTATGGGATTGGTGGAGGTTTGGTGGTTGGGGCGGCCTCGGCTTCACCGCGACGGCGGGCTTCATCGGCACATCAACCGTCGGCGGATCTCGGCGCGTGGATTTGACGGACGGAAGTTCAACGACTTCGGCTCGTTTACGAGTTTGGGCGTCTGCTGCAGTCCACATCAACGTCAGGGCTTCCTTCGGCTTCGGGTTCCGCGGCGGCGGGTGGAGGCGGTGTGCTTCGTTGCCGGCGATGGCGGCTGGGTGCCGTGCTCGGTAGTTCTAGGGACCACTTTATAATTTTAATCTTTCTAGAGTTCCTTTTCGTAAGAAGGTTGGACAGCTGTCCTTGGTATTCTCGTACAGTATACTTGTATTTGTACGTGTTTGTTACTCTTATATAATACAGGTATGCTTTATCAAAAAAAAACAACTCTTTGCACTAAATTCAAAAAAAAACTCTTTGCACCTCTCAAAAAAAAAAACTCTTTGCACAGGGGAAAATTTTATTTCAAGACCTCCGGTGTCTTGATGAATTCGCTTCGTTGGGCGTTAAGCCAGGCTAGCACTGACCTGATTCGTCCTATTGTAACTTGTGAGGATCGTCAACTAGGCATGCCAAGTTACCAACATGACGGTGCTTTGTCACCTGTCCCCTGAACACGTTCTTTGCACAGAGTTCAAAGTGTCCATTGACATGCAATGATAACAAAAAAAAAAATCTCATTGCTGTTGTACAGGCAGAGCAGTTGTCAGTAGATAAGATACTCTGCATCGCCATGTGCTTCATACAGTCATACTGAAACGTTTGGAAACGAGCGATTCAGAAAAGCAGAACAGTCGGACAGTAGTATGCGCATATCCCTTTCAATTGAATCATGAATCAGATTTGTCCTATCAAACCATACTCCACTACAGTCCCTGCCATCAATTGCTACAACTGTATACTCATCAGAGTGTACTCTGATTACCAATGGACCTAAATTTTTATACCACTGATGCCAATTCCACCCTACAACTCGACAACAATCTTGTGAACCCCCTCCTTGGGCATCTTCTCCAGCTGAAGAACCACCAGCCCCGAGGAAGAATCGTAGGAGAACTCCAGCTGAGCTGAACCCAGCATGCACTTCCTTGGCCTGACTGAAGAGTAGGCACCGAACCTTCCACACCCCTTCACCTCCATGCACATTAATCCGACAGCCTCCGAGCCTGAAATGGTACCATTGCCGCCATCGACCTGCTTTGCGCCGCCGAGGAGGTGGTAGGTCAGGCCTTCCACTGCCTCACCGCTATTGAACATGTCGACCAGCCCGATCGGCGCAAACCTGAAACCAGGTGCCAAATCCTGCAGAAACATATAAGTGCATACAATTTCGTCAGTCACTTGTTCACCGACTTCACTGATTCACATCGCTTGCCAAAGGGGAACTGACTGACCTTGATCGGTGATACGGTGAGGACGTCATGTTCCAGGACCTTGAGAGAGACGGGCAGCGCTACGCCGTATGGGAGGACGACGAGGTCGCCACCGGCATGTCGGTACATGGCGCAGTCACCGTTCCATTCGGGGTCCGTCGCGGCCTCGGAGATGAGGTGGACATCACTACCCTTGACGCCGCAGGTCAGGGCCTCAGTACCGGTATGGTGGAAGGTGTTCTTCTTCTCCACCGAGCTCCACGCCGCGCCCTGGCAGTTGTACACGCCGAGCACGCCGGTGAACTTGTTCATGTTCCATATCTTGAGCAGGCTGCAGGAATGATTATTACCACGCCGTGGCATTGTCACTTGTCAGAACACACGGTTGCTCCAAACAACATCAGCACCTGTGATGAAGAGACCGAAATTTCAGCAACAGGGGTTCTCGGGGCTCACCTGACGCCGTCGCGTGCCGTGTCGGTGAACAGGCAATCCTTGGTCGGCCGGCCTGGCAGACGCGCGCGAAGGATGGAGCCGTCCGGCAAGACGATCTTCTTGAGCAGCTCGAAGTTGTGCTTCCCGGGTGCATCACTGCAAACATCACCAAGAACACACAATTCAGCAATCGTTTTCGACCAGACAGAGGATTCTGAACTGACAACCAAACCGATGCTGAGGATTCCGAAACCCACAACCAATGCTGGAATGAATTGACCAACCTGACGTAGACGGGGCCTCCGCTGATGGCGCGGGCCGAGCCGTGGTAGTCGCCTGCCGGGTGGAGCGAGTGGAACATGTCCCAGTCCGGCAGCATGAACTCGCCGAGGAACACGCTGTTGTACGCCACCGACGCGATATGGATCGTGTGCGACACGGGGTCCCTCGGGTAGAAATCATCTGACGCCCTCACCACCGCCGTCTGCTTGGAGCTGCGGGTCAGAAATGGTTCCATGAAAATTCGCCAAATTTTTCACGGTTAGAAATGCGAGAGCGAAGAGATCGGATCGCGTACCAGTAGAGAGCGTCGGTGTTGTGACTCATGCAGGCGATGATGCCGTTCTCCGGGAAGTTCTTGGCGATGGAGGCGTCGAGCGCCTGGTGGTACTGCCTGGTGAGCTGGACGCGGCCGCCGTGGCCGGCGCCGAGCGTCTCCAGGATGCACTGCACGTCCACCTTGACGCCGTCGACTCCGGCGGCGGCGAGGTAGGCGTGGAGCTCGTCGTAGAAGCGGTACACGGCGCGCGGGTGCACGAGGCCGAGCCCCTGCACGGTGAGCACGTCGGTCTTCATGCCGGGCTCGTTCTCCATGACGCCCGGCGACACCTTGGGGAACTGCATTCTGGAGCGGTAGTGCTCCGTCCCGGGCTCGCCGGGCCGGACGCCGCCCCAGTAGCCGGTGATGGCGTGCCAGACGTAGACGTACTTGAGCCCGTACTCCTCCTTCGCCGCGCGCACCACCGTCTTGATGCCGGCGGCAGGGTCGTCCGCGTTCTGGAACTTGCTGTTCTCCTTGATGCCGGTGAGCCGGGACAGGCGGGGCGGCTCGTCCTCTCCGGCCGGTTCGTCGGCAGCGGTCTTGTCGGTGCCGACGGACTGCCAGCCATCGTCGATAATGACGAACTTGGGCGGCGCGCCACCGGCGATGAGGCTGCGGAGCCCGGCCTCGACGCCCTCCTGGTTGACGTCCTGGTAGAATGCGTCCCAGGTGCACCAGCCGAAGTAGTCCACGATGCCGGGGAGCTTCTTCTCGGCGCGGGTCCGGAACGTCCGGAGCGCGGTCCTGGCGGCGGCGACGGCGCCGGAGATGGCCGCAAAGGGGTCGGACTCCGCGGCGCCCACGAAGAGCGCGCGCTGGAACGACGCCGCGCGCGTGTCCGCGTCCCCGCTCTCGACGCAGAGCTCCAGCGCGTCGCCCGCGCCGCCACCCTGGAGGCTGGCCCGGAACGCGCCCTCCACGAGCGGCAGGAACACGACGTACGCCGCCGGTGCGTCGGCCTCGTCGCCGCCCTTGGACTCGACGAGCAGGAACTGGGTCTCGCGCGGCACGTCGCCGCCTCTCTCCCCCATCCGCTGCGCCATCCACCAGAGCTTGAACCGGAAGCACGCCATGAACCGCACGCCCCTGCCAGAAATCAATGCCAAGTGGCAACACGAACAGCTGGGTCGGATCTCGGATGGGGAAAGAATCGCCACTTTTCCCGCTCTTCATTCTCTGACTGATCGATGAAGAATCGTACGCGCGCACGTACCTGAGGTCCCCGAGGGAGACGACGTGCCGGGCGGCCGGCTCAGCGAAGTCGGCGCCGACGAAGACCCCATCGACCGCTCCCCCCGCCGCCGCCGACGAGGCCACCACCGCGTCCGGCACACCGGACAGCACCGTCCGCCCGCACACCGACAGCGTGCCACCGGCGAGCTTGACGGACGAGGAGACCGTCATCTCGCCTCCCTCTCTCGTCGTGCTCCGGGACTTCTGCGGCGAGACGCTGCTGCTCGACGTCGCCGCCGACGACGAACCCTTGGCCGCCGCGAGAATCGTAAACGAGGACCTGCTCCCGGGATCCAATCCAACACAACCAACACGCCAAAATCAACACCAATACCAAACCAAACCGGTAGACTGGAACGAATTCGGGACGGATTGACACGCACCGAGCCGGGGTGGGAGGAACAAGAGGGAGTG
Organism: Bothriochloa decipiens; assembly: GCA_023333625.1. Classification (NCBI taxonomy): domain Eukaryota; kingdom Viridiplantae; phylum Streptophyta; class Magnoliopsida; order Poales; family Poaceae; genus Bothriochloa; species Bothriochloa decipiens. Next base: position 7,401,450 of record CM041644.1, read on the forward strand.
CCGGAAACAGAGGCGAGGATGCGAGGAGGAGTGGGCGTGAAGGGAGCGTATATATACGGCGCGGCAGCAGAGAAGATGGGGTGGATTTGGATGCGGACGCGACGGCCCTGCTGCAGCTGGAGCTCAGCCGCCGCGCCATCGCGGACATCGGCGGCGGTTAAATCTGTTGCTGCTCGTATCGTAGCCTAGGCAACGGCAACGAGCACGTTCTCGATGGGACCCGATCGGATTGGGTGACGAGCAGGTGGGTGAGGTCCCTGGGCAGCGCTCGTGCTGTGGTAGGTCGGGTTGCCCGGCTGGTCTCTCCTGCTCATATCCGTGCCGGTTGGCTCCTCAATTGGGCGACGCACGGGGCCACGGCCAACGAGGCGAGCCGCTTGTCTGATTGGGCTGGGTCACGGAACCGACTCGTGCGGCGGCGGCGGACGAGCGTGCGCGAGCGACCGCCGACTGGGCGAGCCAGAGGACGTGTGTGTGAACCGAGGCAGGTGGGTGGGGGAGACGCGGAGACCAAGCGGGCACGCGGCTGGATTGGCCGAGGCTGCCACGGCGGATCCGCGACAACGGGTTCTAGATTTCTAGCGCGGTAGGTTGACCTCTGGTTACACAGCTATTTGGAACAGGAATTTTTAGAAATCATAAAGAAAATTCACAGAAATTTTGTTTGGAAAACACATGAAGCTAGAAAAAAAAACCCACATTTTAAAGATTTGGTGCCCTCCGAGGCAATTTAAGGCGGTGAAAGGAGAACTTCATTAGGTTACCTATGACCGATTTTTGCATCTGAAAAATAATTAGTTACATATCATGGAGAAATGGGTGAAATTCACGCAAAATATCTCCAAGGAAATGCATCTTGTGTGCTTGTATGTCGTTAAAAATTCCTCAATTAGAGGGTTGATAGGCTCAAGGGCTCACGGCTCCGGCTGGAGCAGCTTTTAACGTAATTATTCTATGGCAGAAATGAAGCAGACGTTCCTGGGAGCACGCGGTAATTAAAGTACTCCTCGGTCTTTGCGCCTAGCATACTGGGACAGAGGAAGAATATAATAACACGGTGGCTACCATACACGCTCTAAAGGCATCTATATAAAGAGACTATATATATATACGTCTATATTGACTAATGAAGAGATGATAACTCTCACATACTTATCTCCTGTGTGTTCTTCTATGTTGTGATTGAGGATTGGGCGAGGAAGATGGCACTCGCCTCTTTCTTTGAGATCTAAAATAAGAAAATGGATCTACATTACCGTGAATAGGCTTATTCTCAACATGTACATTGTCAAAGAGAGAAAAGGGCACAACTAGCAACAAAAAGTGGCCGCAGGCCGCAATGTAAACGTGGCGTGACTGCCGGGGTTTCGCACGTGATGAGCTGAAGAACAACATCCTTCTCGAGTTCTAGAGCGTCCGTCAGACTACCCAACACAGCATCAAGCGTCCATGCAGCAAATGGGTTCGCGCTTTTTTGGTAGCATGCGCATCAGACCGGCGATGTGGTCTGCCAACTTCAAGAGGGTCTTGCACTCTCTGGCCGGTCCAGGCAATCTCACCTCTTCTTCGTCGCGGCATCAACCATCATGATGATCGTATACTGTACAAAAGAGTGACACGTGATTAATTTGTACTTAAGGAAGGGGGCATAAGCCCCATTTGACTTTTTCATAATGCAACAATGATCTTTCCTTCAACACTCCTGCCCCGACCCCTTTGATGATTTGTAGTCTATATTTCCTAACAATAGAACTCTTGTCTTGTGGATAAAAAAGAACGCATTACTTCTAAATATGTAAAATTCATCCATGCAAAAGTAGCTTCAATTGTGCGCCCTTGTCGTGCCCTTGTTCTTCGCTGCAAAGCCTCTGTGTGTACCCGCACGCGTGCATTGCCACAGACCAATCCGGCTTCGTCCACTGCATCTCTACACCATGCATGTATGCATGTGGTGGGGCCATTATGCCATCTTTACAAAAGTAGAATAACCATCTACTCTCACAAAAAAAAAAAATTAAGGTTCCATGGAAAGAACGTGGAAAAATAAATATCCTGTTATTCTTATGCTCCCACCCCCACCCAAAAAAAGAAAATGAACTGACTATAAGATTTTCTTACCATCATATGAATTTGTTACGTTGCAAAGATATCCGCGTCAAAAAAATTGCAAATTAAATCTAAGGGAATGGAGGTAGATAGATAGCTATCTCTAATTTTACTGTCAAGTAGTCAATACTAGAAAATGACACGGATGATCATTTCCTCAGGCTATCATTCATTGGCCTCGAACCTTATTATATCACACTGACCCCGGCCGGCAGAATCAGCGCGCACAGTATGCAGAGTTCGTGTGATGCGCATCTCACTTTTGGAATCATTACTTAAAAAATGAAAATATCTCGGCGATGCCGACCTCGAACTGAATGAACGATCCAGCTCCGTATGGATCTGCATCTGCTTGGGCTTGGCATGCACGACGGCAGCTCGATCGCCCTCTCTGAAAATGACGTCTCGCTTGTCTGATCTGAAGCAGGCCGAGCCGAAGACAAATGGGGGGCCGAATGCCGGTGGACCTGCAACGGCGGTAGATGGCGCCAGCTGCATGCGGTAGCCAGTAGGGCCACTGGGCTCGGCCACTCTGCACGGACGTGTCTCTCCCTGCAGATGCAACTGCATAGCTCAAGACAAAATCACGCAGTTGATTGGTGCCGCCGGCCGGTAACAGCCGCAATACGGCCAATCAGTCCGTATGGCGTGGTGACGCTGTTGCCCGCCAAAGCGCGTCGCTGCTACCAGGTACTTATCAGCAATCAACACTCCAGGTTAAGCTGGCTGGAGGCTGGAGGCTGGAGGCTGGAGCTATGGACTCACATGTGGGGCCGCAAAGTTTGGTGGCTCGGTCGGTCACGGAACTGGCCTCCCTGGCGGCGAGTCGCGGGGAGACGCGGCGCGACTGAGCCGAGGCTGCCACGGCGGATCCGCCGAGGCCCCTGCTGGTCCTGGTTTCCATCGCGACAAGGGGAACGGGCAAAAGGAAAATAAATGTTTGATTGCACCAACTAACCTGACGAATCCTCAAGGGTGCGGTAGACTGTTCCCGGCACGTCTTTCTATTGTATGGCTATTTTTATTTTTATCTTCTCGATCGTGCCACATCGGCGCCAGCGCCAGTCAATCATACTCCTCGCCTCCTCCTACCCCGTTTTCTTGGCCTTTTCACCATTATATTATATTTCGATCAAATATCTGCCACGTCAGCGTATCAGCTGCTACTAGAAGTAGAAAGCACTCGGCTAGCACGCTTCCTATCCCCTGTCGATAATTCAGGGACGGAGATGCCACGCAAATAATGTCAATCATTTCGATTTATTGCTGATGCATGACGAGATGACAGGGAGAGGGCGAGGTCCCTGTGTTAGTCAAGACAACGATGTGCCACGAGTACAAGCTAAGTAGTCGTACGTACTATTTTTTTTTTTTTTTTGAGAGAAAGTAGCCTAACTTGCTGTATCATTGTACACTCTGTTTATCTCAGGCTCCTGACGACTGTCCTCCCGATATCGTGGCTCAGCACAATTACGTAAATGAGCTAATCACTGGGATGCTGACACTGAAGCCACAATCATTTGAGTATTCTGCATGATGTATATATAGCTGGACTGAGATCAGTTGTATGGCTAATGATACACGCAGTATACTGATAAAAAAGACTAAAAGGTTAATCATAAGTGGCATTGCCCTTTGAAAGCTACAGCTACGGCTAGCTGGAACCAAAAGATCTTCAGATAATTACGCTCGCCATGATCAGAAACAGACAGCATTCTCCTCCTACTTAGCAAATATAAATAAATACAACCAGCTTGCAGACATCTCGCTTTGGATCCTTTAAGCAAAAAATCTCGGTGCGATGACTAGAGTGTACTCTGTAGAACCGAACGATCAAGAGATCATCAGAGATGGACACAGAAGACGGCCGCAGATATTTTCGCAGTCTCTTTAATTTCTCTCTGATGCGTCCTGTGGGGGAATGGAAGACGGATCTGCTTGCCGTTTTTTTTTTTTTTTTGGCGGCTCGCGCGCAGTTGTCCGTCTGCCCATCTCTCGCGCTTGTCCATATGCGGACTGATATATGCCAGCACCTGGTAATAATGCAAGGACAAGTTGAAGGATTGCCGTTACAGATGGTCGCGTGGTTGCTCAATGCTCCATGTCCGTGGTGATTGAAGACCCGGCCGGCTAGCTAAGTGTCAGGGACTGTCACTCTAGTTCCCTGACGGCGTCGACTGACGGGATGCAGGATGATGAAGGGAAGACGGCGACTGTAGCGCGTCTGATAACGGCGCGTCATGACGTCGGAAAGGCAAGTGGCTGATCGGTGATGCGGAGGTGTGGGACCGGGTTCCAGAAGCTGGTGCGCTGAGTGGGCCCGAGGCCGTGTAACGGCTTCGTTCAAATAGGCTAGCTGCCGTCGCCGCGAAGGCATCGATTGATTGATTTGTAATCAGACTTCCTACTCTGTTTGCTAAACCTTCCCCTCCGAACTCTGTTCTCCCCAAATCCTCTTGCTGATCTACCCAAATTCTGCTGTAATTCCTCTGAATTCTATCAAATACTATCAGATATTGAGTTGGATCCTAACACTAAGCTCGTGATGGGCGAGCTAGAGTGCGGCTGGACAAGCCGTGGATCGAATCAGAGATATTTCGCCTAACACTAAGAATTCGATTGAACTTTTTGCCTAATACAATGTTTTTTCTCTTACAACAAAACAATACCAGACATCTTATCAACTGCAGACTGCACAATCAATGGGTTGTTGAGTTGCCATGCATTGCCTCGATCTAGTTACTCCAACAGACTTCATACAGGTTCCTGGTTCATGAGTACCGGTGTTTTTTCAAGGATGTTTCAGACTTCAGGCAGGCTCCATTGTGCTAGTGGATCCATAGATCAGTTGGCTACATTCCTTGACTGCTTATTGGTGTCTGTAGAATAAAAAAAAAAAATCTTTTGATGATCAACCAAACTAAATTAACATTCCCTGAAGCAAGATTCTTGCTTTTAAAAAGGTACAAGCACTCTATTAGAATCAATCTTGTTTTTAACTCTTTCCATTCCATAAAGATTGTAATATAGGTTTAGAGCAAGTCAAAATGTCTTAAGTTTGATCAATTTAGTTTTTATATAAAAATAATATCAGAATTTATATTTACAAATAAATTTACTATAAATATATATTTTTTATAATTAATCTACTAACATTTATGATTATTATCATAAATATTACTATTTTATTTATATAGCTTTTTTTCAATACGCAAGAGCATTGCGTATCTTTGATTAAGTTTTAAATTGTTTTAATTCTCAGAAAATAAAATTTTGTGTGTGTGTGTGTGTGTTCTAACGGAGGGAAGCATGAACATGGGATGTGTGCCCTTTCACATGTTCGCTACTCCTCGTGTGCAAGTGGTAACAGAGTTGAGCTGCCGGTGGCGTCTGTGTGATCTCGCATTTGGCGCGCTCGCAGACACAGCTCCCCTCCGCTTTTCCCCCGCTCATCTGCAGCGGCCTGTCCACTGCTCCTCGCATACTTGCCACTCACCTTGCCATCCTGGCTCTAGCTCGTCGCCGCGACCAAGGGGTCCCGTCCCGCCATTGAGTAACGTCTCGCCGTCCGAGTCAGAGCAAGGGAGAGGAAGAGCAGATGACGATCACCTCATCCGTCAAGCTCGCCGGAGGCACGCTGTCAGTCTGCGGCCGGACAGTCCTGTCCGGCGTGCCAGACGCCGTGGCGGCGTCCTCTGCTTCAGCGAGAGGAGCAGTCGACGGCGTCTTCCTCGGCGCCGACCTCGCCGAGTCAGCCTCCGGGCACGTTGTCTCCCTCGGCGCATTACGGTCTGGTGCCGACCCTGAGAACTCGAGAAAAAAGCGATTTCTTCGATCTATTCCTCTCCTGACATGAATTCTGCGATCATGGTCGCAGGGACGTACGGTACATGGCGTGTTTCCGGAGCAAGCTGTGGTGGATGTCGCAGCGGATGGGGGACAAGGGCGGCGACGTCCCACACGAGACGCAGTTCTTGCTCGTGGAGTCCAGGGGCGTCCCCAGCGCCGGCGACGGCGAGGACGCGGCGGCGTACATCGTGTTCCTGCCCCTCGTCGAGGGCGCGTTCCGTGCCAGCCTCCAGGGCGGCGCGAGCGACACGCTGGAGCTCTGCGTCGAGAGCGGGGACGCCGACACGCGCGCGGCGTCATTCGAGCGCGCGCTCTTCGTAGCGGCCAGGACCGCGCTCAAGACGTTCCGGGTCCGCGCCGAGAAGAAGCTCCCGGGCATCGTGGACTACTTCGGTGGTGCACCTGGGACGCCTTCTACCAGGACGTCACGCAGGAGGGCGTCGAGGCCGGGCTCCGCAGCCTCGTCGCCGGCGGCGCGCCGCCCAAGTTCGTCATCATCGACGACCGCTGGCAGTCCGTAGGCACGGACCAACCCCACCCCGACGAGAACTCAGCAGGAGACGCCAAGCAGCCGCGCTTGCCCCGGCTCACCGGTATCAGGGAGAACAGCAAGTTCCAGAGCCACGACGACCCGGCCGCCGGCATCAGGACGGTGGTGCGCGCGGCGAAGGAAGAGTACGGGCTGAAGTACGTCTTCGTCTGGCACGCCATCACCGGCTACTGGGGCGGCGTCCGTCCAGGCGCCGTCGGCATGAAGCGGTACGTCTCCAGCATGCAGTTCCCCAAGATCTCGCCCGGCGTCGCCGAGAACGATCCCGGCATGAAGACCGACTGGATCACCGCCCAGGGCGTCGGCCTCATGCACCCGCGCGCCGTGTACCGCTTCTACGACGAGCAGCACGCGTACCTCGCCGCCGCCGGTGTCGACGGCGTCAAGGTGGACGAGCAATGCATCCTGGAGACGCTCGGCGCCGGCCACGGCGGCCGCGCGCAGCTCACGAGGCAGTACCACCAGGCGCTCGACGCCTCCGTCGCCAAGAACTTCCCGGAGAACGGCATCATCGCCTGCATGAGCCACAACACCGACGCCCTCTACTGGTACGCTCCTGCCATCGTCTTAACCCTGAAGCTCATTTCATGGCGAATCGATCTGTTGACCAATTTGGTGCGACAGCTCGAAGCAGACGGCGGTGGTGAGAGCGTCGGATGACTTCTTCCCGAGGGACCCCGCGTCGCACACCGTCCACATCGCCGCGGTGGCGTACAACAGCGTGTTCCTCGGCGAGTTCATGCTCCCGGACTGGGACATGTTCCACTCCCTCCACCCGGCCGGCGAGTACCATGGCTCGGCCCGTGTGATCAGCGGCGGCCCTGTCTATGTCAGGTCGCCATCAGTTTGCTCACCTTACTCCATTCAAATGTTCAGTGGAATGAATTGGTAGCTGAAATGTGTTTTTGGTGATGGATTTGCAGCGACGCACCCGGCCAGCACGACTTCGAGCTGCTGAAGAAAATCGTCTTGCCGGACGGCTCCGTGCTCCGTGCGCGTCTGCCTGGCAGGCCGACAAAAGACTGCCTGTTCACCGACCCGGCACGTGACGGTGTCAGGTGATCTCTCTGCTGACAGGTGCGATGCAGATGCGGTTTGGAGCATGCCTGACTAACTCTGTGCCATGTCTTGTGCCTGCAGCTTGCTCAAGATATGGAACATGAGCAAGTTCACCGGCGTCCTGGGCGTGTACGACTGCCAGGGCGCGGCGTGGAGCTTCGCGGAGAAGAAGACCGTGTTCCACTTGACCAGCGCCGCCGACGCCCTGACCTGTGGCGTCAGGGGCAGCGACGTCCACCTCATCTCCGAGGCCGCGACGGATGCCGAGTGGAACGGCGACTGCGCCGTGTACCGCCATGCCAGCGGCGACCTTGTCGTCCTCCCTAGCGGTGCGGCACTGCCCGTCTCCTTCAAGGTCCTCGAGCAGGACATCCTCACCCTCTCGCCGGTCAAGGTTAGCGCACCACGTCTCGGATCACTGTTGCCATGTCCAATCTGACACTAATTTTGAACTCATGAATTTGGCACCTGATGCATTGTTGATTGCAGGAGTTGGCACCCGGGTTCAGGTTCGCCCCGATCGGGCTCGTCGACATGTTCAACAGCGGCGCGGCGGTGGAAGGCCTGACGTACCACCTGCTCGACGGCGCAAAGCTGCTCGGCGCCGGCGACGACGGGTTTGCTTTTCGCTCGGATGCTACTGGATTGGTGTGCGTGGAAGTGAGGGGGTGTGGCAGGTTCGGTGCCTTCTCCTCGGTCAAGCCCACGAGATGTTTGCTGGGCTCCGCGCAGCTGGAGTTCACCTATGATTCTTCCTACGGCCTTGTTGCTTTGCAGCTGGAGGCGATGCCCAATGAGAGGGTTCACAGGATTGTCGTTGAGCTGTAGTTGTAGCACACCCATTTCTTAGTTAGTAAACCACCGGAAGCTCCGCCGTTTCAGCCGACGATTTGTGTTAGTGTGTGTATTCGCTGGCCGTTTGGTATCTCGCCTTTCGGTCAACGAATTGTAATCTAAACTCTAATCTTTTCCTTAATGAGATACGTGCAAAGCACGCTTTCGAAAAAAGAATTCAGAGTATCAAACTACGAAGAGAAACTCTTTTCAGAAGTTAAAATTGAGCTCTAAGATAAGCGTGGTTTCGTTTATTGGATCAGATTAAGAAATGAAATCGGAGGCCATCAGCACTTACTAATCTGAATACATGAACAAATGTCGAGTGATCATAGGAAGAAGCTTATATAGTCTTAGTATTATCGTACTCTTACGTGAAGGCACGATCGAGAAAAAAAAATTATTACCATACTCTAAACATGTACGGGCTACTTTATGCATTTCTCTTCTCTATAATATCTATATCTATAACTAAAACGCCCTAAATGTCCTCGTTAACATAGCAGCACGAACGCGAACCGACGTCCGAATTTGTGCGTCCGGGTAATCAACTTTTTTTTTTTTGTGCCAACATGTGTTCCTGGCGATGAGTCGCCTCCTCGTCTCTGCTCCTCCGCCCTGTTGTTGTCAAGGGAGGTGAGGAAGGATAAGAGAGTAAGGAATTGAGTGTAAGGAGATGGCTAGAATGAGCACGAGTTCCTGCTCGACGAGGAAAAGGAAGGAGTATGGTGGTGTTTAATGTGACTGCAGCGAGGCAGCGGCTAGCGCCATGGTGAGGTGGAGCAAAAGCGAATCAAGAAGAATCAAGGAAGGCCACAATGGTGAAGGTTTGGCTAGAACGTGCAGTAGAGCAAGCATGACAAGGGTGACCAAGCGACATAGATAGGTCGCAAGAAACTAGGTATGCATATCCCACCCGAGCTCTCGAAGCATATCTCATCCTTCTGTGTTACACCACAATGGATGGACAAACACCACAATGGATACAATTTCATTAAAATATGTAGTTAATTGATTAAGAGATCGTATTGTTTACGCTGGCTGTGAGTTCATTTAATTGCAAAAAAAAAAAAACACTTTCACTATCTTTTTACATCGCAAAACTTTTTTTTCCTGTGGTCCTGCTTGATCCGGGTGAACGATATTCCTATCGTTTCCACATACATAGTGCAATATACTACCTTTTCTTCTTTTGATATCCTTTCTGATTTCACCTTTATGCTCTTAGCAATGGAGCATCCAGATCAGGAAAGCAAAGCCGACTCCAGCCCTGATACCAGGCGCTTGTGCTACTATGCATTGTGTACTCGAAAACACTGAGAGGATTCAACTGCTTTTTGTAACATAAGAACAAACACTGCATTGGCTATTTTATTCCCGGACCTTACACATAAAATGGCCAACGGTTTAAAAACACTTGGCCATTGTTGGCTTTCTAGTTGTGATTTACGATGTTTTCTGATACTGCATCATCCACTGCATTTAGATCAAGTGGAAACAGGCACTTTCCATCACTGTTTGAGCTTCCTGGGGTCGGTTTATTGCTAGTGCCATCATTCACAGAGGAAGCTGCAAGGGAATGCACCTTAGACGATAACCTTCCATTGTAGGCATTCTCGTATAAATCAGAGTTCATAGACACAACATTATCCAATTTAATTTTCTTATGCTCGGGTACTTCATCGACTTCATCAGCTACTTTGGCCATCTCAAGACTTATTTTATCTGCACCACCTGATGCATGAACTACATGGTCTATGTCCATGAAGTTGTCTGCATCGTTAAGGTTGATGGCTGTGCTCACCGTGCCAGGTTCTTTAACCAGACAAGTAAACGAAGTTACAAAAACATGACTGATAAATAATTAACTTCTACATCCTAATATGACTGGGAACAATGTTAGTTACCTTCCTGAAGATGGGTTAAGGAGACATAAGATGGGAGGTTAGAGGAATCTTTTTTGCCAACTCTGAATAGACCCCATAGAAAGTAGAACATATTCCACCCTGAGACAGAATAAGAATGTGATCAATCAAACTGAAACCTGTCATGAGATAATATGACACTTTAACTAGCTGAAGGGTTCTTACTTTGGAGGTTCTTTGACAAGATATTGGAAGGGAATATAAGCAACTCAACAGTACCAACATTTCCTCTGAGAACTAAATCATTCTTCAGCATATTTTCAACTAATTTACTGTAGTGTTTTTCATAGCTGCAAAAGATAGAACTGTTAGAATTTCAAATTTAAAAATATGTGAATTAAACAAATACGAATCAGGGGAAAAACTGCAAATAAGTGAACATCACACCTCTGAACATCTCTAGCAAAGAAAAAAAGACCTATGCTGTCATAAGTTGGACCATTTTCCTGAAATTGTGTCGGCCATGAATTCTGCCGAGGAACTTCCTCAAGCTGGACTTTAGAAGGGAATTTCTTAACTACATCCAACACTAACTGTGCAGCAGAACTTGACAAGTGGGCTTGGAAACCATCACACAACTCTGGTGATCTTCCAGTCCTCTGCAGCTCAAAACCACCTCTGTTCAAATAAAAAAAAGTTTATGTATATAATAAACACATCGAGGAAATATTATAATTGCTAGCAAATAATACAGGCTGAGTGATAATCAGGTCTAAAAAAATGGGATGAACCACAAAGCACACATATAACATCACATAACACAACACAAAACATGTGAAAGCATTATCTATAAAATGGCTTCATAATTGATGGTAGACTGGCAATATGTCTAGTAACTTATTACTATTAAGTCATTTAAAATATAAAGTAAATAATTTCACATATGGGATGGAAAGGAAAGAATACTCGTACCGCCATATCCAGTCCAGCTCAGGGACAGCTGAAACCAATGGTTCATCACCAGCTGAAACCCCTTGAGCAGGTTCATCCCTATGATCATTTGGCATAACGCAACCATTATCAGAAGAGATTCCAGCTGTGGCAGATAGAGATGGATGATTATCTTTGAACTTCAGTTTGCTATAATCTACACCGCTCCCAGGGATGGATAAAATATATCTCATATCCTGCTCATTAGCTTGAGTTGATACTGAAGGCTTTGTCACATTGCTTAATTGTGCAGGTAAAACATCTTTAGGCCCATTTATCAGATTCTGATAAGTACCACATTTTACGATATGCTCTGATTGATTCTCTTCTCTGGGAGGAGCTTTTTCACTAGACGCCAATGTACTAGTTTCAGATGTTTTATTTCTTTTGGCAGATGCATCTTTCAAGTTTCGCTCACTCAAAGGTTTTACTGAAAACAAGCGAAGTTTTTCAACTCCGCAAAATTGTGTATAATGGCCCACTTCATTACATCTTTGGCAACGGATTGTCGGATTGCTGCTAAAAGCACCCTGTCTGAAGCCAGTTTGGTCCTTCATTTTAGTATCCTGATGTGAAGAATCTGAATTCTGAATCACTTTTCTGTGAGCACCGGAACCAAGAATCCCACCTGAGAATCTTTCAGCATTAGATAGCATGGTACTTCCCGGCACTTTTGCTAAAGGGGGCTTCTTTAGCTCATTGTTTCCTGAACAAACAGATTAGAGTTACTTTACAATAAAATGCTTGCAATCGGAATATATGAACTATGACAAATAAGGAAAATGACATGAAAGGGGAAGGGGAGGAAAGGAAATTTACCAAGAGAAATTTTACCACCCTGTACATGAACAGCACCTAAATTATTTGAGTCAGCCGTGTTATTATTTCTTGCAGAGAGGGGCTGAGCTGTGGTATCAGTTTTTAAAAGAACAGGGGCAGCCATTGATGCTGTGGTAGAGGGAGGCCCCAATATTGAAGAGCACTGACCATTTGTTACATTGTGGCTCATCAACTGATTCGTCACCCTTGACTCCTCTGCAGGTGGCAAGATGGAAGACTTTGCCTTGTTTGCTGGCTCGCAAGGCTTAGGCTTTTTGAAGGTTGCGGACTTAGTAGTCATGCTGATTGGCCCATCCTTTTTAATGATAGAAGACCAAGATTCCTTCAAAAATTTCGGCATCTGAGGAACTTCATTCAATAGCTGTTTCACTTTTGGAACCTTTGAGTTGTTGAAAGAAGTGGATTTGGAAAGTTGGCCTGCATTAAACCTTGCTTAGTACAGTTTCCTTATATTGCATGCCACCAGGGCAAGCCCTAAAAGTACCATAAATTGAACATTAAGAATTTTGTGGAGAGTTTAAATCTGAAAAAATAGATTAACAATTTACCACGAGGCTGTGGTGCCTGATTCTTCAGAGCATTAATCGCCGAAGTTGCCACTTGATGGCCAGGTAGCTTTCCTTTGTCAGCATCAAACATCTCGTGTGATGGTTGCATTCTCTTTCTGGAGTCAGCCCCCGTGTACAAGCCACCAGTTTCAGGAATAGTATCTCTAGTTGAGGATGTCATCGCAGCATCTTCTTCTGTCCTGGTTTCAACTGTATCATTTCCCTCATTTGTGGTATCTGACTCTTTGTTTCCTATATTCTCAGCCTTCAATTCACAGTCAGAAGAATTCCTGCTCTTTGCAGCAATGGGAGGTTTGTTAATCTCCCCTTCAAAGGACAGCTCTTTCGAAGTGCCAACCTTCACCTGAGATTTTTCTAGTCTATTCTCCTTTTCAGATTCTACCGCAGTCTGGCAGTCTTCGCACAGCCACTCACTATCTGGAACCTCTTCCATCATTACCCGCATGCAATACCTGAAGCAAAGAGACATTAAAACGTATATCTGAGAAGACATAATGGAAACAAGTGCTCAAAAGACTAGTTTTGTCCCTAACAAGAAGTGTATAGACAAACATAACAAATGTGAAGACTTATTAGTGTTCTGGCACGCTAATAGTGCCATTAGCCTTGCAGTCAGCAATTAAAAACCATAAAACAGTAAATGGGCAACTTTAGTGTCTGCAATCCATCAAATGCAACTGAACATTATTACAGAAAAAGGAAAGTGATGCAGCGAAGAAGCCTTACGTGTGCTCTGCACCATCATTGCATCTGCTACAGACAACGAGCTTCTCCTCCTCACCGACATCTCCACATATGTCACAAACCTTCACCTATGTTTCGAAACAGGTTACACAGTTCAGGTGATTAAAAACTAGGGCATTATATATCAAAGAAGAAAAAGGCAACACAATCGAAATACATCCAATTCAGGTCAATCAAACCATTAAAAAAACTGAAATTTAAGATTCTCACTCACTTCTTCGACTTCTTCTGAACTTTTATCATTAGATGAAGTTGTATCCACTTGTGCATCCGATACCTGCTGGATATAGACTGTGTTAATACAAACTGAGGGTTCAATTTCCGATGCATCATATGTTCACATAAATGCAAATAAATCACTTCAAGATGCATATTAACTTCTCAACAATATAGATTGACATTCTTCATACAGGCATTATATGTAAAACGAAAAACACCAGAACAAAGAGCAAGAAACTCACATCATCTCTGATCTCTTCAAAGCTTATTTCATTATCAATATCCTTGTACACAGAATCCACTTGCACATGAGCCCCATCTTCATTTGCACCTTCCTGTTCCAAATGAGATGCACCTTGCTTCCTGCTTGTTGAGCTTCCAAAAACTTTCTTTGTGTTTTGAGAGATAGCTTTTTGAAGCATGTCTTTTTTTGAATGGTCCTGTTCTTCTGAAGCTGAGGATGGACCATCCTGTTCCTCAATGTGTGCGCTAGGCTGACTCTTGCCAACCTGTCCATCTGTATCATCGCTGTCACTGTCAACAGCACCATCACTTTCAATCGCCTTATCCACCCTTTTATCACGCAATCTTTTACAAAATGGAGGTGCTCTTCTCCCCCTTTTCTTTCTTACGGCCACATTAGATGTGTCTTTAATCTCAGAGATCCATGAAATAACATTACTGCGAGCCCTGTCTGTATTCCTTACTGAACATATATGAGAATTAGTGACATTGTGTATTCTGGTTGTGAAGTGATATAAATGCATAAGATGCAAATAAGATGAGAGGAGAGATAACATACATTGCATTTCCTTTATTCAGGTTTATGAAGCAAGTTCTGGCTCTGATTGTCCTTCCTTTCCAGTGAGGAAAATTGCTTTTAATTTTCAACACATTAAACAATAGGTAAATAAGAAATATTTGGTTCCAAGTTCCTAACAAGTAATAAACATGGAAAGAACAGAAATAGGAAAAGAAAAAAATTGGCAGTCCGTACACAAATACGTAAACATATACACACAGAATGTTAGGTGCAATAAATTAGAACCCCCCCGTCCCAAAGAGAATGATATTCTAGTTTTGTCCTCAATCAAACTATCTCAGGTTGGTAAATTTATATAAAAGAATATCAATATTTATATCACTAAACAAATGTCATTAGATTTATCGTGAAATATAGTTTCCTGATGTACCTATTTGGTATCATAAATGTTGATAATCTTCTCTATAAGCTTGTTCTAACTTAAAATAGTTTGACTTAGGACAAAGGTAGAGTAATGTTCTTTTTGGGATCATGGTAGTAGTATATATTACTATAAAACAAATCATGGGTAAATTCAGACACTGGTCTGATGCAAACACAGATTCAACAACGATGGCTTGATCTATGTTGCCCAGATACGGATACGGTATCAGATATGCTATTCTCTAGAAACTAGTGACACGAGAATTCTCCTAGGATATTTTATAAATATAATGGCTACACATGATTTAAACCACAGCCACGGTATACTAAGTTGAGTGCACAGCTTAATCAGGACATAGCCAAGTGACATATGGCATATAACACATAATTTAAGTTCACATCCACAGGTCCACATTATAGATAATTGAGTTCACATGCATAGTAATAGTACATAACATAACAAAATTTTAGATCAAAGCACATGGATACATGATGAACAAATCTATTGAACACACAGGCAGTCGGGCACCGGACGTGGTTAGAGTGAGACTGAGCATAGGGAAGACCGGAGGAGACGAGGATCGAGGAACTTACTAATTACCTTCACCTATTGAATCCTGATAGGATGGAGAAAGCCGGCCGATTCGACGGTGAGCCGCCCAGGGATGCTTGGAGCAGGGGCGCAGGGCTTCTGCTGTAGGGTGAAGGGCGGCCACCGGGAGCAGGCAGGGGACAGCCGCCGGACTACGTCGTCGCTGGAGGCCGATTCGACGGTAAGCCGCCCAGTCCAGGGATGCTCCGAGAAGGGGCGCAGAAGTGCAGCAATAGGGCGCCAGGAGCTGGGAGGGTCGCCGCCGGCCGCCGCTCGCCGCTCGCCGCTCGCGTCGGGGCGTCCGGCGCACCTGGGGAAGGGGTAAGAATAGGCCACGCGTGGGAGGCAAAGTTGGGCTCCTTTTCTTTGGGCCGTATCCAGTTCAGATTTCGTAGTACGGCCTGAGGCCCTGTGGTGGAAGGCCCGGAACCCGTGAAGAGCCCAAGCAAAGTTGGGCTGCTTTTCTGCACATGTGTGCTCTTATTGGCCCAATCTCGACAGCCCATCAGGGGGAGGCCGAGTCGTCTTCTTCTGGAATGCTCAAAAAAAAAAAAAAAAGAATCGTCTTCTTCTGGAGAAAGCCAGCGCGCGACTCTTCTCTTCCGGTCTTGGCTCTCCCTCAATTCCGCGGCGGCTGGTACCGTGCAAAAGCCCTAGCGCCGGCAAGAGAGAAAGGCTAGGTATCTCATGCCGCGCACTAGGTGTGGCTGCAGCTGCAGCTGCGAGCTGTTGCGATCTGTCTCCTCCATCGTCACCAATCTCAAGATCGACGGCTACTCACTCACCAAGGGTACACCCACCGGAGATTACTTCGAGTCTCATCTTTTCACCGATGGCGCATCCGCTTCTTCCCCAACGGAGCCAAATCGAAGGACGAAGGTTTCGTCTCGTTTTTCCTTCATCTCGACCAGAGTGTCGCGGCGAAGGCGCAGTTCCGGTTCTGTTTTGTCGACGATGTGGAGAAGAAACCGCCGGTGACAGTAGAAAAGGTGTCTAGCTTTTCGAGCAATGGGGTCTGGGGATACCCAAAGTTCATCAAGAGGGAAGAGCTTGAGAAATCGAATAACCTCAAAGACGATTCTTTCACCATCCGGTGCGACGCCGTCGTTATCAACGAGTTGGGCGCCAAGTTAGAGACGACCGTGGGAGCCCCTCCAACTCTAAGCAGGTTCGTCTCCGTGCCTCCATCTGACCTACACCGGAAGGCGACCTCCTCCTGAGCGAGAAGGGCGCCGACGTGGTCTTCGAAGTTGGTGGCCAGACGTTCGCCGCACACCGGTGCGTGCTCGCCGCACGGTCACCGGTCTTCAGCGCAGAGCTCCTTGGCACAATGAAGGCCGAGAGCAACACGACATCAGGCGTTGTCCGTGTAGACGACATGGAGGCTCAGGTGTTCAAGGCTCTGCTCTACTTTGTGTACACTGACTCATTGCCCAAGGCAGAGGAGGAAGAGGACGACGAGGACGACATCATGTCCCAACACATGCTTGTTGCAGCTGATAGATACAACTTGGAGAGGCTTAAGTTGATCTGTGAAGACAAATTGTGTGGGTACATTGAGGCGGGCACAGCAGCCACCATACTGACGCTAGCTGAGCAGCACAACTGCCTCGGGCTGAAGAAGGCGTGCTTCAATTTTCTCAGCGTTCATGAAAATCTTGAGGAAAACTGTGGCCACTGATGGCTTCAAGCATCTAAGCAGAAGCTGCCCAGCTGTCATGGTGGAGTTGATTGCTATGCTTGTCAACTGAAAACAGTGACGATCATTGTTTCAGAAGTGCTATTATCTGAGTTTTTTTAGTAGCATGACCATTAATGCACATGCTAACGCCACGGTTCTATCTTAGGATGCACATAACCATTTTTTTTTACATAGTCAGCAAGATTCATTTCAGTTGAAGTCAGCAATCTTGCTTTCACTTGAAGTCAGCGAAACATCGAGTCTTCACAACATAGAACAAACATTTTGCCAAATCTTTTGCAGGTTTCAGAAACGATTCCTTTCAGTTGAAGTCAGCAAGATTGCTTTCACTTTAAGTCAGCCAAACATCGAGTGTTCACAACATAGAGCAAACATTTTGCCAAATCTTTTGCAGGTTTCAGAAACATTCTCAGGCAAGCCCCAATAACTTTCACCGTATATGCTAACCATTGCAAACAGTAAGGCTTGATTAAATCTTAATCTAACAAAACTGCGACGTGGAAAGAAATTCCAAGAAACTAATGACAAACTGTTGTGACATAGATTTGGGGGGAACAAAATCTTGAATGTCTAACAGAATCGAAATCATCTCAATGGGGCACTTGATGCAGCACTATTCTCCCGTTTCTCTCCCGTTGCTTCAAATACCTCCCATCTGTTGAATGAACCCAACCTCCATCTGTTGATATGTGGAATGAAACCAACCTCCATCTGTTGATACACCTTGCAGGCCATTGCAGCATGTGGTTGCACTCCTTCTGTTCCTCCATCTATATCACCCATGACATGGAACAAAAAACCAAAAAAAAAGATCATTCACAGTAGGAGGATTAATACATGAAACAAAAAATCTGAGAAAAAAGAGCACCTTGGATTCCATCATCCCAAACAATGTAATGAAACTCTACAATGTGTATCTATCTTAGCAGTTATAGTGGTATGATGAAGTTAATATCGCTAATATATAATCAGCAGAGGATTGACCCTCCTTGTTTTCAAAGAAACAAAACACAAAAAAGAATGCAGATCACTGGAAATCCAAATATCTACAGGAAGGCAGGCTGCAGACAAACAAGGATAACATGGTCTTACTAAGAAAAGCTCTATGGATTTGATGCAAGCTTAAACACAAGGAATTTGGTAAAACAACTACACAGTGCACTACTAACTTGTAAGCCTACAGGATTCGACATCAAACTAATTGAATTAACAACTGCAGAAATATTATAAAATATTACACAGTGTTTAAGAGTGCAGGTTCTAAGTAAAGGAATTCAAAATCTTATTTAATAAATTAGTAGTAACCACTAAACATTCAAATATCCTAGTACTGGGCCTCTGAATTAGTATGGATCTTAAATCAGTAGTAACCACTAATGTGTCCATGAAGGCCCGGTGACTGTTCCTTGCTGCTCTTGTGCCCAAAATTCTCCCATGGTTTGCTTCAAAATTTAGCAAAGCAAAATCTTGATGATTAGAAACTATAAGATGCACTGCTAGTGCTAGCAATACCTCCGGAACATGAGGCAACAGAAACCTATTAGGATTTTCGAACTAAAACCAGGACACAAAACTTTCCGAAAACCGGTTAGGATTTCCAAACGTTTCCTCTGCTGGTGATTCATGAGATGGCTTTGCACACCCTGCATCTCTAGCTCATTACAACATTTTATTTCTCAACAAAAAAAACTTATTTGCTTCCAAATAACAACAGGATTAAAAAACAATAGTAGCATAGTAAATTTTGCCTAGCCATTACCGAGAATCACAGGAAATGCTATTTAAAATCTTGTCCCAACAAAACAATGTACACACCTCACATTTTCTGAAGGTTGATTGTGTGGTTCTCTGATGGAACTTCGCCAAGAAGCAAAAAGAATTAATACTGATCAGAGAAGCATGCAAGCAACAGTTCTCCCTCTATGTTTTGGGAGACTGAATATGTTTAAGCACTGTCTATTAGAGTCCTATTTATACAACAATCTATCTCTATTGTTTATTAATTATTATACAGTAAGTTAAAGTCCAGTCACACTTTTTTCCAGAACAAACAGTTGAATTTGTGAATAATCAAACTGAAGAGCATAACTTCATTATACATCAATCTGCAAGAAAATAAATGGGACACGAAGACATCACCATGTCCATCTTGATGGGCTCAAATATGCTGCCGGATTGATCCCCAAATTCCAAATTCACATCTCCAGCTTGATGTCACAGTCCAACCACAGTGGTCTCTTACCTCTCTGCCCAAATCGAAATTCATCAGCTGGACACAAGCCCAAATATAAATCCCATTGTAGAAATCGAGGCCCTGTACAAATATACTCACAGCTAAATTTGAAGTTTGCCTCATCCCAATCGGGCTTCCTGCAGCACTCGCACATCGAACACCAATGCAGGGACATCTCTTGCAGCAAGATTTGTGAGAAGGCAGCAGTGTATATACTTTTTCTCAACAGAATCACACCACATACTGAAATCAAATCATCAGTAATAAAAATCCAAAGATCCAAATCAGAAGTATCAGCTGATAAAGTACCACGACGTCCAAAATAATCATTACATGATACAAGATCTAATCTGAATAAGTATCCCAACTGTAGGCTAAAAGTGTATCAGATGATACTCTCATCTGGATAACACATACATGTAGTTGCAGGAGCCACTACTCCTATCTCGCACCAAGTAGGTGAAATCAAACAAATTAATCAAACATTTTGTTTTACACATGAAAATCCATCGGATCCATGAAAAGTAGCAGCCATTCATGTGAGAGGAGCTAGGATGAGCGAGACCAAATCTGCGCTTGCCATGGATGGACAGTTCACGAAAGACACAAAATCATTACCAGATGCGGCTAACCTCTGGACAGAATGGAGCCACCGCTAGAGCGAGGTCCCGACGCTCGCCGGTGGTGGAGGGCCCCGCGCCACAGCCGTCAACGTCGCGGGATTTCGGGAGGGTCCGCCGCCGCCGCTATGTGGAGAAGCAGATCTAGCTGTCATAGCAACTTACAGGAGCAAATCGAGAGATGCAGCGCCTCTACCGGTGGGAGACAGCGCCGCCGCCGGCCATGGAAGGGAGGGCACCATCACCGGTCGGCATGGGAAGCGGCGTGGCACCAGGGGCCATTGCGCTCAGGCCACCATGCTCGCGTGTTGGTCCCGCGGATGGGGAGCAACATCGGTCCGCCGAAGGTCGCTGAAGGGGTGGGACGCGCCCCCGCGGATCGATGAAGGGGTGGAGCACTGGAGCCACGCGCCGCCGGTAGGGTAATGAGCGGGGCGCAACCATCGTGCCCGCACGTCCGGCCATGCGCCGCCGCCGCCGTCAGACTGGGAGGGGCGCGGACGTAAGAAGGCTCGGCACGGAGTTGCTCGGCGAGTTGGGTGCTTGGACTTCGGGGAGGGGTAGGGAGCGACGCTGGAGGGAGCAGGGATTGACGCCGGTCGCCGGATGTGAGAGAGAGAGGGAGCGCCGCCGCCTGCTGATAGCGTACGATGACTATTTTCCGAGAAAAGGGGATCTCGGGCTGCGAAAACCGCGGCGACTGAGGGGCGTGGGCGACGGGTGAGGGCGTTCGGTGGAGGAGACTTCTAATTTCAGTCGTCGTATCGTCACACTATGAGCTTAATCTTGAAGAAAGAAATTGTATATAGAGGTTTTCGATTACAGGAGAGATTACATATTATATGACTACTGAAAGATGCAAAATTACCGTGTTCAATGTCATCTTGTTTTTGTCAGGTCATTACACATCTCTGCAGCCCGTGTTAATCTTTGTTATTAGTCATCAGCTACGCTACTGGATTTAGGCGCTTTGCCGGGTGCCGAATGCATTCGGTAAAGGCTATTTTGTACCTGGCAAAGTTTTTGCCGGGTGCTGCACTTGGCAAAGAGCCTCCGGTAAAAAAATAGTCGGCAAAGATTTCTTTGCTGAGTACAAACTCGGCACCCGGCAAAGAAAAGTGACCGAGACGACGTCGGTCCGTCAGCCCTAGCTTTGCCGGGTGCCATGTTAGAGGCACCGGGCAAAGAATTTTTTTATTTTTATTTTTATAATTTCTTTGCCGGGTGCTAACACCCGGCAAAGAATTTTTATTTTTTTCGTAATTTTTTTGCCGAGTGCCCTGTCAAGAAGGCACCCGGCAAAGAATTTTTTTCGAAAAATCTTTACGGGTGCCCTGGCCCTGGCACCCGGCAAAGCCTCTAAAATTAATTTTTTAATTTTTTTTTGATTCTATAATCACAAACATCTATGACATCACAAACATAATACAGCAGATATATATATCACATTCATCTCATCACAAACTCAAAACCACATATATATAACATCGCGAGCACACAATATCTCACATACACGACATTGCAAACATAATAGGTCCAATATCTATCGTAACAAGTCGGTAGTCATTCACGGTGCATCACATGTCCATCAAGCAGTGAAAACAAGAAATGTCGGGTACCTGAATAAAGGGATACCCTAAACCCTCTTACTAGAAGAATTAATCTCCCAACAATAAAACTCCCAAATCATCCGAGAAGCCCACAAATAGAGATGCAGGTCCACCAGCGTACACCGAGCTACGCTGGGCCGGCCCACGAGCAGCATCGCTCGAACCAAGATAGCCTCTCGCTCGACCAGGCCCTCGAGCGAGGGAAGTCCGCCCGAGCGGACGACCCCCCGTCGAGTGACGGAACTCCGCCCGAGCGGACGACCCCACGTCGAGTGACGGAACTCCGCCTGAGCGGACGACCCCCTGTCGACTGACACTACCCCTCGACCCACCTACTCCCCGTACGGGAGTCAGTACATTTAATGCTCCCACCAACTCCCGCCTAACCACATGGCTACAACAGTATTACAGTGATCGAGTACAACGGTCGAATCCTACTTTTACCGCCCATCCTTGGACAGGCGGTGATATGCCCGGTACTGCTGCACCATGCCTAGCACTGTTCCACCTTCGACGCCCCCTCGACACGCTACGCGATAGCCGCCAACTTTGAATTCCTTAAGTTCGATCTTATCCATCCAACCACTACTCCTGTGGCTACACCTCGATTGGGCCTCGAGCGTCCTCAAGCCACCCCTCGAGTTGAGCCTCGACGCCTCCAGTCAACGCTCCAACAACCCCCAACACGACATCCACAGGGATCCACCCGACCGCGCATGGGCACGAGTCCTTCACTGACCACCTGCGGTGTCATCCTGACGCGCCCGAAGGACGGCCGTCGATTCTGAGCACGTCGCTACGGGGCAAGCCATGCCCGACGCACGCCTCTACAACGGCTACGACATGATCGGCATCGCCCCCTCGACGTCATCACCTACAATAGCTTTAGCTTTTCTGTACACCCGTGCCTCTCCTTGATCTATAAAAGGGGACGCCGGGTACGAGGGGGGAAAAGGAGGAGGACCGAACACCCAAGAGAGCTTCTAGAGCCCAAAATGCTTGAGTCCCAGCTCACTCTGTACACCCCCCGACTCTCACTCGCCCGCTTGTATTCTCCCCTGTACAATCACTTCGGTGCAAGATAATACAAATCTCCTCCCCCACTGGACGTAGGGCCTCCTTTACCCGAACCAGGATAAACCTTTGTGTCTATCTTGCATCACCATCCGGATTAGGGAGCACGCAGAACACGTATTACTCGTTGGCTCAGGGCACCCCCGGGTCCCGACCCGACAGTTGGCGCGCCAGGTAGGGGAATCTACGTGTCAACAGCGTTTCCCGCCACTTTACGGATGGAAAACTCCGTGCCATCGCTTTCGTTCGCTACGATGATCTGGTTTGGGAGTTTGGAGTTCATGTCGATAGGCCACGGCCACGATATGATCCTGCTCTCGATCGGAAACCCGAGCAAAAGCAGTTCTGGTTCCTCGCGATGGGCCCCTCGCCGGTCTCGTCACCACATTTCCCCGCCCAAGAGGAGGTGCGGCCGGCGCAACCATCATCGCCGCTCTAAGACGACACCGCTCCGACCTCCTTGTTCCTGGCTGTGAATGCAGGGTCCCTGGTTGGGAACCTGGCAGACCTATACCTCAGGTCGGCCTAGACAACGCCGCTAGGGCATACTCCACCGCGGTACGCTCCAGTCTCGGTGTTCAGGGGATCGTCCCAGGCACCTCCTATGCACCATGCATTTGGAGATACCCGCGCCGATCCTGGAGTGTCCAAGGCCATTGAAGGATCCCGGCCTGAGGCGCTACACCCTCGGCACGATGCAATGACAGCTGGAGGAGGAGGAGCGGGGACAGTTCCCCATCTTCTACTCTGACTGCCCCGACTCTGACTCCGACCACTACGACCCCACGTGGGAGTGCTTCCACGTCGATGAAGGAGTCGCATGAAGTGACCCCATTGTTGACCTCGCAACCACACCCGCGGCAACGGCCGCGACGGGCGCCACCCTTGTCGTAGCGGGACAGGAGGAGCGGCCACCTGCTGCACCAGACAACGCACAAGTGCCCCAGGACGCACACGACGCCCAGCTCGTGCAAGTCCACGAGTTACGGGCCAAGCTCGATGAAGACCGGGAGTGTCTGTGCCATGTAACAGAACCGACCAATTTATTAGAGCACAAGCACATAATTCACCATTAAGACGGCAAACTACATGATTGAGACCTAATAAACCCGGTAGTCATACCGAAATCTTGAAGGATTTCAATACATTTCCAGCACGACCAAGATCGTAATGAGTTTAGTGTTTACCATTCACAACGTACATAGTTCGCACATAGTTTTACACCATCGGAGTACGAATAAAGTTATTACAAACCAAGTTTAAATTTCAAAATAGCGGAAGCGATTAAGTTCAAATACACACACACCAGTTTAAATACTGTGCCAGGTCCTCGGTCAATATCCAACAAAAGCATAAGGTAGAGTAGAGTGACCATGCCCAAGGTCTAGTCGTCACCCAACGCGGGATATAAGCAGTGCTGACAATAGCCATAAAACATCTCACCATCTGCAACAACATGGGAAATAAAACCCTGAGTACAAGAATGTACTCAGCTAGACTTACTCGTCATAAACTAAAAATAAATTGACTCCAAGGAGTATGCAAGGCTATATAAGTTGGATAGCTGACTCATCAGTTGCAGAAAAGCTTGCATTAAAGAAAGATTTGACCATAACCTTCTAGCTTGTATTTTAATTTGATTAACCTTATCATGCTAAATTAGCACCTGTACTAAACAAGCATGGTAAGAAATATTCAACAAGAATAGCAACCAATTTCGGTTGAGTGCCTTTCAACATCACGGCTCAACCATCACATCTTTTTATTCAAGTTATTACTACGATGCCGCTGCTCAAGTCAAGTGTTCACTGTCCAGGAATGATGGCGATTATAATCAATTACTAACCAGCTGGCGGGTATTCCTCACACAAACCACACTCACTTGCTAAAGTGAGCTACAGATCACCGAAGATTCAATTCGGATAAGTCGCGGGATCAACAGGTACCATCGTATCCAGGAACCGCCCGGCTGCCTTATTCAGGGCGACCTTGACCTCGGACTTACTCTCCGCGTAACCCGTGGTCTCCCATCTTCTCCAATACGATGCATACAGCAGGTCGACTCCTAGTCCAAATCAAACTCAGGCTTCGCGGTCGGAACGACTTATCCTTTTAGCTAAATGTGAGGCATAAATTCAATATGACTTGAGGACGTACAACGGACGGGGTCCTAGTTCGACACAGACGGGATAACCTCACCGAACCTCTAGTTCAGTTCCAACACCAATCCCGCCCGGTCTCGATTTATTGTCTCCACATGGTTATCCAAGATAACAATGTATTCAACCATTCTGAGTCACCACCTATAACTCGCGGATGACAGGAAATCACCCGACTTCTACCGATCTAGTTAAAGCAGGGATAAGCAAATAATCGCACCTGAACCTAACAGGGTTGAAGTATAAGCAGTGGCAAGGAATATAAGTAATGCAGCAATGGTATAAAACAACGCCTATAACTTAATGCATTAAACAAGTAAAGGACTCAAGTTAGATATTTTGCAACCCACAGGGAGAATGCTCCGGGGCTTGCCTTTCAGGAAAGAGCTTGGCTGATGGTTGGGACACTCGGAAAGATCAGCTTCGGAATCCTCTTCTGCTGCTATCTCCCGTACCAGAGCTTTCTGCTGGCCTTCCTCTTCTGGTGCTCTGGGAACTATCGTTTCGAGCTCTGACGATCCTATATGATGCATAGTGCGTATGAATACCATGTATACATAGAAATACAATGCTGATGCTGATAGTGAATGAATGCTCAGCTAAGATAAATGATATGATTTTAAAACATGTAAGATAAGCACATGTCATCTGCATTCTCTTCTACCGATAAATCTTAAACAAGCCTCGCATTACAATTTACTCGCATGCTATAAGGAATTATAAACAACCATTGTTTTGCATACTACCCTCTACTGAATCAAAACCAATAACAGATCACACACATCACAAATATCATAAAAAGCATTTTTACACACATGAAATGATAGCTTTAAAGCATTATTACTTATTAAAAGAAATCAGGGTAGAACTGTAACATGACTTTAGACTATTCAAAAAATTCTATAAAAATTACAAGAGCTTAAACATATCTAATATGGACTACCATAAAAATTTTAGGTCAAAACAGTAAGTACTTTATCCTACACAAAAATAACAAGGTAGCATAATTTAATGGGCCTAAAATACTTTGTACATAGGAATATGTCAAACAATAGATCTCACAATATCATTAGCTCTAGATTAGCCTAAAAACACTCTCCAAAAAGTTTCATATACAAATTCCTTATATATTATTTATTATGAATTATTTATCATCTAATGGAAGTAGGCACCATAACTAGACAGAGCAAACTTTCCACAGGATATAGCCTCATAATATTTTTCACAGATATAGCATGACATAAGAAGACTAACAAACTTGGTCTCATATTTTTCTGAGCAACAGAGAATTACTTATGCATTTTCTAAGATAAAAGCAATTAATAGAGATAAATGAATCTATATAGAAAAGTATCACAAATTTCATATTTCATATTTTTCATGCATAGATCTTCTCATAAGAAAAATACTGCAAGTTGAACCAACTCATTTGGATGAAAAATGAAGAAGTTATGATTTTTTAAAGATTTAACAAAAATCTGGAATCAGATTCTTTAAAAGAAAAAGGAAAACGTTTTTGCACCGAAGACCCTGAGTTTACCAGAAATCCACTAAGCCCGATAAATAAATTTCCTGTGTCTGGCAGATATGCACGAAGCACCCTAGCTTTTGTCATATTCAAGGACGAGGTCCTTGCAGGCGGTTAGGGTAGGTCGACGGCGTCGGCGCGGCTTCGCCAGCCGTTGCCGTGGCTCCCCGACCAAATTGAACCGAGGGATAACACGAGCGGGTCTAGGCGCATTGATTCGAGGTCCTAGCGCAGTCGGAGAGGGGCCGTGGCGGCTCGGCCGCGTGCGCAGGGCGGGCGGCGGCTTCCCGCAACGGCTCCATTAACTAGGGTTATGGGTTCTATACGTCAAGGCACAGCTAAAGCTCGAGTCAGAGA
Source organism: Bothriochloa decipiens (assembly GCA_023333625.1). Lineage (NCBI taxonomy): Eukaryota > Viridiplantae > Streptophyta > Magnoliopsida > Poales > Poaceae > Bothriochloa > Bothriochloa decipiens. The sequence continues at coordinate 7,428,136 of CM041644.1, forward strand.
GAGAAGAGGACGACCGAATTGACCGAAATGCGGTGGCCATGGAGAAGAAGGGTCGATTGGGGGTCTTACCCTCGGCGAGGACGGCTGCTAGGGGCGCACGAGCAAGCGCACGTCGAGGCGAGTCTAGTGGCGCGCTCGGGGAAGAAAATGAGCGGTGGCGATGGCTCGGTGATGGCAGCGCGTTCGGCGGCGGCGACGGCGAGCTCGCGGAGCAGGAGAAAGAGGCGGGGAGCGAGGAAAAATGAGTAGGGGACAGAACAGATGGAGCTGCCGCACTCGCTTTAACGCGGTCGGGACGTGTAACACCTCTGGTGTTATATTAACTAAAACATGCCATGTCATCATATGTACTGCAAAGCATTCATGTTTAAGTCAACCTTAATGTGCATTAACTAAAATAAGTTTACAATTCATAGGTTGATTGTATTTCTGGAATGTTTTATCACATGAAATAATAAAACCCTACTTTTGAATATCATCGCAAATACTTGAGTTATATTCTATGTACTTGAGGTGTAAACCATGTTTACACTAGTGTCAAGCATAGTGTATAAACCTAAGTTCAACCCTTAAAAATTTGTTTCCATATTTGAAGTTGAATTTGGATTTCAAAGCTTATTTCCAAGCCTTGCAATTCAAATTGGAAAGCTATAAAGTGTTTTTTGAAAGTCAATTTGGTCAACCAAGGGTGTCATTGGGTCAATGACCTAAAAATGTCCTTGGATGATGTTTGTGATCACTAATGACCAACCAATTAAGTTAGAAACCAAATCGAGTTTGAATTCAATTTCAAAAACACTTTATTCTAAAACCTAGTTTTACCCCCTTTCCTCTAATTCAAAATCTATAAAGAATTTGGAGATACTCAAAAAAATATTGTTTTAGATCTTGACAAGAGCTAAAAGTTGGTATATAAAGTTTTTAAGTTTCCAAAAGAAATTTCAAATGAATTTGAAAATACAGTTTTCCAGCATTTGTCCCCTTTTGATTTTAAAACCATAATTCAAAAATTATGCATAATTTTTGAAAACTTTGTATGGGAAAAAGGTTTGGTTTGGAAAGTTAAACAGTTCATAGTTTTGAAGATTTTTAAGTTTTATTGAAAAATCAAAAGTAATTTCAAATGTTTGTTTCTAGGGTTTTATTCCCTTTTTTGAATTTGAATTCAAATTTCAAAATCCAGATAGAATTTGAGGATGCTAGTTAAAGGAAAAGTGTAGCTCTTGAAAAGTTGTTCAAATGATATTTTTGGAGATTTTCAAGTTCTTATATAAATTTTTGAGTAATTTGTATTTTTAAATGAATGGCAATTCTGTAATTTTCTCAAACAGTACCGAAACCTATCGTCGGCCGCCATGGCCGGCTTCTCAACCCGCGCCGCCGTCCACCGCCGCACATGCTCGGCCGCCAGTGTGCTCCTGAACACCCAAAACTTCTCCGTCGTCGTGTCGCCCGTCCATGCGTCACCTTTGGCCTATAAATACCGGTCGCCCGCCGCCGTTTCTCCTTCTTCTTCTTCCTGCTGTCATCGCCGACGACCTCGCTCCGCCGCTGGAATTCACCGCCGTCGATTCACCCCTGCCTGATTGCTCTTGCCATTAGCTCCGCCACATCCTTACGGTCAGTTTGAGCTAGCTCGTGCTTGCTCTCCTCGCCTGAGCTGCCCACGCGCCATCATCTTCCTCGCGGCCGGCCGCCGAGCCGCCGCGAGCTTTTTCGCCGTCGACCATCGCCAAGGTTGAAAATATATTCTCTTTAACCCTCTCATCGTGTTCTCCATGCTATCCTGCCTCTCATGCGCATCTTGGCCGACTGGATGGTGCACAGGAACTCCGGTGACGCCGTCCTTGCCATCGGAGCGCCGCCGCAGCCATCACCGCCGCCGTCCGCAGCTCGACCCAGCCACTCTGGGCCTTCATTAACGTGCGCATCAGCACCGTGGTGAGCTCCTGCAGCTGTCTGCGCTATCAATTTCATCTTTACCACGTGGTAGTCGCCGGCCACCGTAGCTCGCCGCCGGTGCAGTTTACCAGCGCCGCCGCGCACGTAGCCGTCGTGGCTGGAGTTCCAGTTTGGCCTCATCTTGTTGCCAAACGAGTTTGTCTGAATACCCTGCGCACGTTCGTGACCTCGCCGTCACCGAAAATCGCTCCGGTGAGCGTCGCCGCCGCGCCCGAGCTCCGTCGCGCCGCCATGGCCGCCGGCGTGGGTGCCGCCGCCGCTCCGCCGTGGCGTTAGCTACCCTGATCGACTCCCCGTGCTAAGCTGAGCCCGATGTTTCAAGTCTGGTCGCCGGAGACCTCGCCGTCGGCGAGTAATCACCGGTCAACCGCCGGCGGCCGTCGGTCAGCGCGGGAGTACTGTGCCGATTTTTCTTTTTCTATTTTCAGAAAATGACTTAAATGCTATTTTCTTTGAAAAATCATAGTAATTCATATATAGCTCCAAAAATTCTGAAAATTTTTGTGTGTGTTCTTTATGATGTCTTCTACCTAGGAAAAATATGAAATGCCAAATTTGAGTACTTTTTGCATATGTTAAAATTAGCCCTTTTAATTGAAAAATGGACCTTCAATGATTTTTAATAAATAAAATAATTGGTTTTTAATTCTAAAATTTATTTTACCATCTAATTAGGCTAAGAGCTTTCCAAAATAAAATTTTAGGCTTAATTTATAATTTTAATTTTATGCCTTTATTTAATGCCTTTAAATAATTAATTAATCCCTTTAATTAAGTTTAGTCATTATAGGATTTGTTTGACTTTGGGATTGATTGATGACCTTGGGTCATTAACCTTAATGACCTTTGACACTTTAATTAATTGTTTATGCTTATCTTAATCATGTTATTAGGGCTTAATCAACGTTATTTTATGTATTTAATTAATTTCTTAAATGGCGTAGTTAACTCTAATGAGCTTGATAAGCGAAGTTTTGTTGGCTTGCAACTTTATCATGAAGAAAAGTTGTAATCAAGCTCTTAATCTGATCATGCATCCATTGAGCATCATGTTTACTATTCCATCATGTTGAAGCATATCAATTATCGAATAGTTTCCGTTAACGGAGAGTTCATCATGTTTACTATTCCATCATGTTGAAGCATATCAATTATCGAATAGTTTCCGTTAACGGAGAGTTAACGTTGTCGCACCAGATCCCAAGGACGAGCAGATTCAGGAATCAGGAGTTGATCCAGAGTTCGAGACCGTCTACCCCGAATACCAAGGCAAGCCCCGGATGCATTCAAACCCAATTCTATTTATAAAAGTTTTATCGCTTTAGCTATGATATGTTGCATTAAGTAATAGGAGTTGAGTGAAAACCCACCAATTGCATTACCTGTCTTATTTCCTTATTCCTTGTTACCTGCTTTGGAAGATAAGTAGTAACGCTTAGCCCTGCTTAATTAGTTAAGTGTTCAAAGGTAAAAGAATGAAAAAATGAGATCGGTTTACTTTGTTGGAATCTTGATAATAGTAATAAATCGAGTCCGGACGGCTAACTTGCACTAGGAATGGAGTCCCTCTGTAGTGTTTCCATCTGTTGATGCCCTAGGTCCCGTCCGTTGGTGAACTGGTGATATCGAGAAATTAGAAATCCACATGCATGAAGTGGTATTCAGTGGGCCAGAGTCCCCACGCATATCATGGAGTGACATATAGTGGGCCAGAGTCCCCACATATGTCATAGTGTGTTATACTGTGGGTTTAAGTTCCCATGTATTTCGGTACACGGGGCAGAAGAGCTCAGGTGTATCATGTGGTGGTATATGGCTGCGTTTGTTATCCCGGTATATCGGTTCATCTGGTATACATCGGAGTTAAAGTCTCCGGTATCCCAGTGACCTAGGTCCCAGCTGGGTATGAAAATGGATTCGAATCGCCGTTGCTTCTCGGAGAAGAAGACTCGATCGGTGTTCATCATCGTAGTAACAACTTGAACAATGACTAAGGTTTAATAATGAAGTTGATTGGTAATTGGAGCTAGATCCAAGCAAACTTTCCTTTCTATTAAGCTTTTCCGCAAAATTTCTTATCTCTTATAAGCTTTACCTTGTCCCTCTAGCCTGCATTTCTTGAGTCTTCACCCCCTCTTTTTTGTCGGGTCAGTCTTGTTGAGTACTTTTGTACTCAGGGTTTGTTGAACCCTTGTTGCAGGTGAGCCTCATGGGCAGGAGTGCTTTGCGTCCTGCTGCATGACAGTCGTCGAGGAAAGCGACGACGAGTAAGATGTTTAGCTCTTGGACAGAGCTTATCGTTTAGTATTGTAATAAAGCTATCTACTGCTGCTCCACTACCATTATGGTTTGTACAATTTAAACTTATGGTTGTAAATATTTGAAATTCAAAGGTTTGTAAACTTATGTGGTTATAAGTCTTCCGCTATTTTACTCCGATGTATATTATCTATATCAAACTGTTGTAATACTGCAATGTCTCTTTATAACAATTGATCCTGCTCGGAGAATTGTGGATGATTCGGGATTTACCCGACAGACTTTTTAAGTCGTATGGAACACAGTCATGGTTATTTGGAGTCTGTTTAGACAATAATCATGCGTGTGGGCCATATGATTTAGGAGGTTCTGCCACAGGACGGTCGTGGCCGCCCCAGACCGCCGGTGTACGCACGCCACGCGGAGCGCGGGCTGGGCGCGATGGGCGGTGGCCGGCCATTTCCCTGACGGCTTTGACTAACCGTCACTGAAATGCTATTTCCATGACCTCTAATACAAACTTTTTTGCCCTATAACTCCTAAACCGTGCCGAATTAGCCAAAACTTATATTGAAGAAAATGTAGCTCTAGAAGAGTAGAACATTTCATATATACAAAGTATGGCCAGATTCTGCATAGATTTTGAAATAAAAAAAATCCAAATGAAAATACCCTTAAAATCCCCTAAAATGGAAAAACAGCCCCCAAATTTGCCTTTTTCAACATTTTTGAACATTTTCCAAGCATTTTCATGAAAAGTGATAATAACAACTTTTGTTCCTTATGAAATTCTCTACAAACTTTATTTAGGGTGTACACATATGCAAATACTCTAGCTACCACTTTCAAATCAGTCAAACAAAATCACTTTCATGGTCCACCTTGGTCAACCATGACATCAAAGCTTAATTAACCAAAACCATGAACATAAACCTAGGTTCATTTGGTGTCCTAATCATGTCTAGGTTACTTTAGAGGTCATCAAACACCAAACACTCATATCACTTATCCAATTCATGTGAAATGCAACCATAATTTGAATAATTCAAGCATCCACATAAAATAACAATTGCTCTTTTCATCAATGCTATGCATAATGATGCTTATGCTTAAGAATGCAAGTGATTATGCATGCTTAACACCAGAGTGTTACATGCCAGCTTGAGCGGACGCTCGAGCAGGAGCGTAGACATCCACAAGGCGGAGGGGCTCGTGCCAGAATTCGAGATGTCCAACGGTGGATTGTCGGGAGGGACGCGATCGAGCGGCCCGTCTTCAACCGTGCCAGCCAAAACATCATCACGACCACTATGCTTCTCTGCAACATGCTGGCCCCCTCAAACCCTGAGGCCCGTCGCATCTAGCAGGAGGTCTAGGGACTCCTTGAGGTACCCGCTGCACAACAGGCCAAAAGCTCTACCTCGAGACACCGAGGGGCGGCTTCGGGGCAACCCCCCGAACCCTCCCGATGTGAAAGGCAGGGCTCGGTCCATCAGGTGGACTCTCCCCAACCAAGGAGGGCGGTACCCATCCGTGAACACATCCGTGATGACCGTGAGCCTCAAGACGCACGCCACGACATCAATGAGAACCGCAGGCACAAGAGCGGGGATGTCGAGGTGCGAGGCTACAGTGTATACCGAGGTGGACGCTCCGATAGCGATGAGGACCGGTGTCGGTCCCCTGACCCACCGGGCCCTCGAGTCTTCAGCCGAGTGATTCAGAGGACACCGCTGCCAAGCCCATTCCGTCCCCCCACGAGCATCGTCAAGTACAACAATGAGAACCCGAGTTATGGCTTGCCGATTTTAGGTTGGCATGCTAGTTGGGCAGAGCTCACGACGACCACGCGATCATCCAGCAACTTTCCCTCTTGTTATTGGACACCGCTCGAAGGTGGCTCGAGGAGCTCCCCTCTGATCAAATCTATGACTGGTCCGACATGGTTAGGGCATTCGAGGGGAACTTCAAGAGGACCTACGTGTGCCCCGGCATTAGGTGGGATCTCCAGAGCTGCAAGCAGAAGCCCGAAGAATCTCTTTGTGACTTCTCCCGACGCTTCTCCAAGTGGCATACCGAGCTTCCCCACATCACCGACGAAGACGTGACCCTAGCTTTTATCACCAGGACCACATGCAAGGACCTGGTACGAGAGCTGGGACGGACTCCCCCCAAGACCGCTGACAAGTTGATGGACGTCGTCGCCAACTACGCCGTCAGCGAGGAGGCAATCAGCGCCTTCTTCAACAACCCCCAAGGCAAGCACGAGGCCAAGCCGGGCGACCTCAAAAGTTCGAATCAGGGTGCCAAGAAAGGAGGCAATAAGAAGAACCAGTGAGGCAAGCGTGAGGACGGCCTCGATGATCTCGTGGCCGCCGCCAAGCACTAGAAGCCCCGAGGTCCTCCCGAGAAGGGCCTCTTCGACGAAATGCTAAAAAAGCCGTGCCCTTACCACAAGGGGCCCGCCAACCACAACCTCAAAGACTGCTAAATGATTAAGAAGTACTATGAGAGCGTGGGCCTTGGGAAGGATGATAAGAAGAAAGATCCCAAGGACAAGGGCGACGACAAGGATGATGGCTTCCCTGAGGTCTACGACTGCTACATGATCTACGGGAGACCCTTGACCCGGCTCTCACCCCGACAACGCAAGAAGGAGCATCGAGAAGTCTTCTCCACGTGGGTAGCCACTCCCCACTATCTCGACTGGTCCGAGACGGCCATCACGTTCGGCCGTGAGGACCACCCGGACCATGTCCCTCGCTCGGGGGTATACCCGCTCGTCGTCGACCCCGTCATCATCAACACTCGTCTCTCGAAGGTGCTCATGGATGGAGGCAGCAACCTCAACATCATCTACACAGAGACCCTCGACCTCCTGGGGGTCCCAAGAAAAAGCTCAACCCGAGTGCCGGGGGCTTTCTCAGTGTCGTACCGGGGAGGAAGGCTCTTCCTGTCGGCCGCATAGACCTCCCCTTTTGCTTCAGCACTCCTGCAAACTTCAGAAAGGAGAAGCTCACCTTCGAGGTGGTTGGGTTCCACGGCACATACTATGCCATCATTGGATGACCCGGCTATGCCAAATTCATGGCAATCCCCAACTACACCTACCTCAAGCTCAAGATGCTGGGACCCAAAGGCGTGATCACTGTCAGGCCCTTCTTCGAGCATGCATACGACTGCGATGTCGAGTGCGTCAAGAACGGGGAGGCCATCGAGGAGTCTGTGATGTTGGCCACAACCCTCGAGGCGTTCGCTGCCGAGCTTCCCAACCCCAAGCACCACGCCGGCAACTTTGAGCCCGTCGAAGACACAAAGAAGGTCCTCCTCGACCCGGGCGGCTCCGATGAGAGGGTGCTGGTCATCAGCGCCACCCTCAACAACAAATAGGAAGTAGTGCTCGTCGACTTTGTCCGTCAAATATGTTTGCAGAGAGTCCTTCGGTATGCTGGGCATACCAAGGGAAGTCACCGAGCATGCCTTGGAGATCTAAATTGGGTCCAAACCGGTGAAGCAACGCTTGCGCCGCTTCGACAAGGAGAAGCGCAAGATCATCGGGGAGGAGGTCAACAAGCTTTTGGTGGCCGGTTTCATCAAGGAAGTTCGTCATCCTGAGTGGTTAGCTAATCCTGTACTAGTCAAAAAAAGAATGGGAAATATAGGATGTGTGTAGACTATACCAATTTGAATAAAGCATGTCCTAAAGTTCCCTTTCCCTTACCACGTATTGATCAAATCGTTGATTCAACCACAGGATGTGAAACTCTCTCCTTTCTCAATGCTTATTCCGGCTACCACCAAATCAAGATGAAGGAGTTCGACCAGTTCACGATTTCCTTTATCACCCCCTTCAGCATGTATTGTTATGTTACCATGCCCTTCGGCCTTCGAAACGCTGGGGCAACGTACCAACGATGCATGCTCCACGTCTTCAGTGAACACATCAGGCCAATGGTCGAGGCCTACGTTGACTACATCATGGTCAAAACCAAGAAGGCTGATGACCTCACCAATGACCTTGAGATCGCGTTCAAATGCCTCCGGGCAAAGAACATCAAACTCAACCCCGAGAAGTGTGTCTTCAGCGTCCCCCGTGGAATGCTCTTGGGGTACATAGTCTCTCAACGCAGTATCGAGGTCAACCCTGAGAAAGTCTCTGTAGTCACCAAGATGGGCCTAGTCCAAGACCTCAAGGGTGTCCAGAGAGTCACGAGCTGCCTCGTAGCGCTCAGTCGCTTTATCTCACGACTCAGAGAAAAAGCACTGCCTCTGTACCGCCTCTTGAAAAAATCCGAGTGCTTCGTATGGACCCCCGAAGCTGAGGAGGCCCTCGCCAAGCTTAAGGCCATGCTTACCTCACCTCTGATTCTTGTACCTCTGAATGTACCCGAGCCACTCTTGCTCTATGTTGCCGTGACCACCCAGGTGGTCAGTGTGGCCATAGTTGTCGAGAGAAAAGAAGAATGGCACGTCCTGCCGGTCCAGTGGCCCGTGTACTTCATCAGTGAGGTACTCTCAGAGACCAAGGTTCGCTATCCGCAGATCTAGAAGCTACTCTACACCATCGTGATCACTCGACGCAAGCTCCAACACTATTTCCTTGGCCACCCGATGACTGTGGTTTTGTCTTTCCCCCTCAGGGAGATAATCCAGAACCGGGATGCCATGGGAAGGATTGCCAAATGGGCGGTTGAGCTCATGGGTGAAGCCCTCACGTATGCACCACATAAGGCCATCAAGTCCTAGGTGTTGGCCAACTTCATCACCGAGTGGACTGATACCCAACTCCCTCCAAGCAGAGCTCTAGACGATGTACTTCGACGGATCGCTGGTGAAGACCGGAGCAGGCATGGTCCTACTCTTCATTTTGCCCCTCGAAGTTCACATGTGCTACGTGATCTGACTCCATTTTGCTGCCTCTAACAACATTGCAGAGTACGAGGCCATCGTCAATGGCTTGCGCATCGCCATCGAGCTCGGGGTTTGACGCCTCGCCATTCGTGGCGACTCGCAACTCGTGATTGACCAAGTCATGAAGTCCTTGAGCTGCCATGACCTTAAGATGGAGGCCTACTGTAAGGAGGTTAGCATGTTGGAGGACAAGTTCTATGACCTCGAGCTCAATCACATCGCCTAGAAATACAACGAGGCCGCGGACGAGCTAGCCAGGATCGCGTCAACTCGAGGCACCATCCTACCCAATGTTTTCTCCAAAGACCTATACGAGCCCTCAGTTGATATAGGTGTGGGGGAAGAAGCTGCAACACAAGCAGTTGACCCCCTTGTCCTATCGAGACCCCCTCGACCGGGGCTAAAGTCATGAAAATCGAGGGGTCACCTCCTCAGCAAAACCCCAAGCTCGACTGACATACTCCCTTCCTCGAATACCTTATTTGAGGAGAGCTCCCAGAGGATCGAACCGAGGCTCGGCGCATCGCTCGATGGGCCAAGACCTATGTGCTCTATGACGATGACAGGGAGCTCTATCCTCGGAGCCCCACCGGGGTTCTTCAATGCTGCATCCCCATCGAGGAAGAAATAAAGCTGCTCAGAGATCTACACTCGGGGGTTTGTGGTTACCACGCTGCTCCAAGAACCCTTGTCGGGAACACTTTTCAACAGGGCTTCTATTGGCTGACCGCCGTCTCCGATGCCATCAACCTTGTTCGCTCTTGCGAGGGGTGCCAATTCTATGCCAAGCAAACGCACCTCGCCACTCACGCGTTACAGATGGTCCCCATCACGTGGCCCTTCGCCGTGTGGGGGCTCGATCTTGTCGGGCCCCTAAAGAAGACAACGGGGGGCTACACCCATTTGCTCATAGCTGTCGACAAGTTCACCAAGTGGATCGAGGCTTGCCCTGTCACCAACATCCGCTCTGAGCAGGCGGTCTCGTTCTTCACCGACATCATCCATCGCTCAGAGTCCCCAATGTAATCATCACTGACAATGGCACACAGTTCACCGGCAAGAAGTTCTTGGACTTCTGCGACCATCATTACATCCGTGTGAATTGGTCTACGGTTGCCTACCCTTGAACTAACGGCCAGGTCGAGCGTGCCAATGACATGATTCTCTAGGGACTCAATCCTAGGATCTACAATCGTCTCAAGAAGTACGAGAAGAAGTGGGCCGCGGAGCTACCCTCAATCCTTTGGAGCTTAAGGACAACGCCAAGTTGAGCCATGGGTTTCACCCCGTTCTTCATGGTCTACGGGTCTGAGGCTGTCCTCCCCACCAACCTCGAGTATGGGTCCCCTCGACTAAAGGCTTACAACAAGCAGATGAACAAGGAAGCACTTGCCAACGCCATCGACTAGCTCGAGGAGGCTCGAGATGTGGCTCTCCTCAACTCCACAAGATACCAGCAAAAGCTCTAACGCTACCACGACAAGCACGTACGCAAGAGGGACCTCCAAGTCAGCGACCTTACCTTACGATGACAGCAAAGCAACAAGGGCCACCATAGGTTGACTCCACCATGGGAAGGCCCCTTCATTGTAGCTGAGGTGTTGAAGCCGGGAACCTACAAGCTAGCAAAAGGCAAGGGCAAGACGTTCACCAACGCGTGGAATATTGAACAACTATGTCGCTTCTACCCTTAGGGCCGCGATGCCTTTGTACATTTCCCATATCATGAATGAATTGGAAGTACTTTCGTTTACAAGTTCAAACTTTTTATTCACATGTACAAGGTAGCCTCGACTCTGCTTCATCGAAGCCGAGCCTCCCTCGGGGGCTACAAGGGGGGAACCACCCGAAGTCCCTAAAAAACTCGCACATTTTTTCAAAATTCAACGTCTACTCTTTCCCGCACGCCTTGATATGTGTTAGTCCTTAATCGAAAACATCACGGGGATGACCTAAGGGTCGAGGGCTGTCGAGCTGTGAGATCGCCTATGCCTCTAGGCTACGGTACCTCCACTCGCTCCCCCCTTCGAGGGTCATGACCAAGTGCTGATTTTGCTAAGTGAAAATACAGTCAGGAAGGCAAGAAAGAAAAGGACTTAAAACTCACAAAATTATGTATATACATATGCATATTGTTTTTAAGGCCACCAGGGCCGCACCGTCATAAATTACAAAAGCTAATCTATTACATGGGCCTTTTTTCCCAGATTAGCTCACAGGCCATCATCTTCGACCGGCGGGAGGACCTCGGGCTCGAATAGCTTTGCTAGACGACCGCCAGGCTCCTCAGCGGCCTTGACCAAGGCCATGTGCACCTCCTCATTCTCGGCGTTGGTCTTTGAAACATCCTCAATTTTCCACGAAGGGAAAATACACAGAATGGCGGATAATATAATAGTTTGAAGCATCAAACCATCTCATTATCTCGCAATAGTCGATACAGGATCCATACATCGTACAAAAGATTACAAGTAGGGGGAATTACATAAATAATTCATCGCCACACTGGCGGAATCATCAGAGTAGCAGCAGCCTCTGGAACAGCTGCAAAAGGCGGAAGTACAATAAAATCTCCAAAAAGAAGCCTGAGCGTAGGAACGAGACGTCTACTCCTCCTCATCGTCATAGTCGTAGTCGGGCTCACCTGCCAAATAATTTTCAGTACGGTTTGTACTGGCCACATCTCCCACCCTATGCTTTGCTTTTGCTATGTAGTATTTGGTGGGATGCAAGGATATAATCAAATCGACCTATTATGTGGCTGTAGTTTCCTATGCAAACAGTGACCAATATTATATAATATAATTCATCAAATTTTAATCCATCTCAACCACACATCCAAACCCATTCCATCACCATCACACACATCTCACCCTCTCGCACTCAGTCGACAGGTCCAACTCTCTCTCGGAGCCTGTCTCAGCGGCTCACAGCCGGAAGGGTAACACCAGGGAGAGAAATAGAAGGACTCCTCTCACTACTCCCGAGAAGCGTGGGTCTTAGGAAAGAGCCATACCAGTGGCCCACGGACTATATATAGATTCATAAACTCTGTAGAGCGTGTACTCCCGTAACCACAAGATCACTATCATCGGCGGTGCCCCGCCTAAGCTGATTCCGACTGCTTTCTAACCGGTGCGATGCCACCCTACCACTGTATGGCCCACGGACTATATATAGATTCATAAACTCTGCAGAGCGTGTACTCCCGTAACCACAAGATCACTATCATCGGCGGTGCCCCGCCTAAGCTGATTCCGGCTGCTTTCTAACCGGTGCGATGCCACCCTACCACTCAGTACTGGGACATCCCGGATAGGTACCACCGGCACACTGAGACTGTGAGACATAGTACCGGGCCCCCGTGGTCACTATGTTGTCTAAGGAGGGTGTGGGTCTCCACGCCCGTACCTCCCGACACTTTCTGCTAACAACCTAGTAGTAGTGGCACCGTCCTAGCTAGTCAGACATCCGTCTCCCGCCCATTCAAGAGCGAGTGGTGAGCACGTAAGTCCCAAGGTTCCGGTCCTCAAGAGATATCAGGTCCTAGGGGGGATCAGACAGGATTATCTTCTCTTTTGGGACTACAACAGTCCGTGCTACAACAGCACCTCCTTCCCGGGGCTTCGCTCCACGAAGGTTCTCACCCCCGGGATCTCCTTATGCATCACAATGTGCCCGCCACAAGCACCTCACACGGGAATGCCCAGAACACATTCCCCGGCAAGACTCGCCCACATGGCTCGTCGTAGAATCCTGTCCGATCGACTCAACCCTCACCACACACCCAAGACGCACGCAGCACTCTCCCCAAGTAAAGTGGCACCACGTGCCTTAACCATATGACCATACTCTCCACCACGCATCATTATCACACAGATATAAGCGTAGTAGAAGTAAAGCATCATAGATAAATAAGCAAGCGTCTAGCCTATCAGCAGGTGTGCAGGAGTAAGGTTGCGACAAGGTAAAGGCTCATCAAGCAATTCTATCATGCAACCTATCATCAGGTGATATTCATAATTGAGCACTAGCAACTAGACATTATGCCATGCGTAATAGGATCTACGAGGTTGGGTGGGGTGTGGCACCTGTGAAGTCGTCACCGAGCTCCTCCTCGTACTCGTAGTCGTCCTCCTCAAGCTGATCCTCCTCTGAATCGAGACATAATAGCCGCGTTAGCGGCTCCTATAGAGTCAACACAAAGAAGCAATAAAATTCAATAACTCCAAATGCACTCATACACAAGCCTATGACGTAGAGCTTATTTTTATGAAAATTTGGACACTTGGTTCATATTTTTCGGAGTTCGTATGAAGAAGTTATGGATTTTCGAAGTTTATTCTATTTTCAGAAAAAGAAAAAGGGAAGATTAACCTGGAGCTGACACGTGGCAGCTCCTGATTAGGCCACGTGGCGTGCAGGAACAGTGCAGCTGGGGATGTGCTGACGTCATGCTGACATCAGCACTGACGGGACCAGTCAGCGGCTGACAGGTGGGGTCCACGGTCTGGTCACTGACAGGTGGGGCCAGGTCAACGGTCAACGTTGACAGGTCTCGACTGGGCCTCGAAAGGACAGGGCTGGATCTGGTTCGAGTTAGGTCGGCACTGTACACTCGAGGTGGGGCGGTCCGGGCGACCCCTCGAGAACGGAGTTTCGCTCGGGCGAACGGACTGGCCTCGAGAACGAAGCCTCGCCCGGCGAACGGGCATGCCCTCGAAGACGGACTTGTTCGCACAAAAGGGGCAGCCCTCGAGAACTGTGCGCCCCTCGAGACTTGACCATCTGGCCTCGAGCCGGGACCTCGACTCGGGCAGGACCTCGATTAGAGCCAGGACCTCGACTCCGTCGGTCGGACCCTCGACTCGTCGGGTGAACCCTCGACTCCGTCGGGCGGACCCTCGACTCGTCGGGCGGACCCTCGACGGATGTCGGGCGGACCCTCGACTGTCGGGTGGACCCTC
>CM041644.1:7442634-7453128 GCA_023333625.1 Bothriochloa decipiens
AATCGAATAAGAGGCGAATCAAACTCTGGTTATTTAAATGCAATGCTTGGGCTATTGTCAGGTGCTATTTGTGCAACTAGGTTTCCTACATGACATCCACCATACACTGGTAAACTTTAGAAAAATTTTTGAAAGCCCGTATTTTTAGAGACCGGATTTCTAGGGTTGTTACAGTCCTACCCCCTTATGAGAATCTCGTCCTCGAGATTCAAGAGTGTAACTTACTCTTCAAAAAGGTAGGGGTAGAGCTTCCTCATTTCTGACTCTTTCTCCCATGTTGCCTCCCGTTCTATGTGATTGCTCCACTGAATCTTCAGATACGGCGTGCTGGAGCTTCTAGTTTCCTTGGTGGTTCTGTCCATAATGCGGACGGGGTGCTCTCTGTACTCCAAAGTGTCCTGAATATCGAGTGCCTCTGCGGGTATCGGATGCTCTGGCGGCTGCAAACACTTGCGCAGTTGCGACACATGGAACACTGGGTGTACTCCTGCCAGTTGTGGGGGCAACTCTATTCTGTAGGCAAGCTTGCCAATCCTTTCACTGATTCTGTACGGTCCCACATATCTTGGTGCTAGCTTTCCTTTTACATGGAACCTGACGGTCCCTCGAAGCGGGGAGACCTTGAGGTAGACATAGTCTCCTACCTCAAACTCGAGGTCTCTGCGCCTCTTGTCGGCATAACTCTTTTGACGGCTCTGGGCAATTTTTAGATTTTCTCGTACCTGAGCGACTCCTTCCTCGGCCTCCTTAATGGTGGCCGGGCCAAAGAACGATCTTTCACCCGTTTCAGACCACATCAAGGGTGTCCTGCATGGTCTTCCGTACATAGCTTCGAAAGGTGACATCTTGAGGCTAGCCTGGTAACTGTTGTTGTAGGAGAACTCTGCAAAGGGCAAGCTCTTCTCCCAATCAGTCCCATATTTCAGAACACAAGCTCGAAGCATATCCTCAAGTATCTGGTTCACTCTTTCTGTCTGCCCATCTATCTGAGGGTGGTATGCGGTACTGTAATCTAGCTTGCTGCCGATCGACTTGTTCAGGGCTTTCTAGAACTTGGACGTATACTGCGGCCCACGATCGGATATTATACTCTTAGGGGCTCCATGCAGCTTGAGAATGTTCCCAACATACAAATCTGCTAGCTGGCCGACTCGGGCATCAGTCCTGATGGCTAGGAAGTGAGCTACCTTAGTCAAGCGATCGACTATTACCCATATGGCATCATGGCCCTTCGGGGTTCGAGGCAAACCCACAATGAAGTCCATAGAAATGCTATCCCACTTCCATTCAGGTATATCCAGTGGCTTTAACAGCCCTGCAGGTCTCTTATGCTCAGCCTTGACGCGTTTGCAAATGTCACATCTAGCAACATACTCTGCAATGTCTGATTTCATGTTCTTCCACCAGAATTTCTTCTTCAAGTCAGCATACATTTTAGTACTGCCTGGGTGGATACAATACTTGGAATCATGACCTTCTGATAGGATTTCATTGCGGATAGCTGGGTCGGCAGGCACACAAATTCTGTCCTTGTACCAGTAAGTGCCTAGCTCATCCTCACTGAACTCCGGGCACTTGCCTTGTGTCAGGAGCTCGTGTATCTCCCAAATTTCTGGGCACTGGCGTTGGGCTTCACGGATCCTATCCATGAGGGTGTAGTGTACTCAAAGCTCATTCAACAGGCCATGAGGTATCACCTCCATCTGTAACTCATCAATGCCCTTTTGCAACTCCGTGGGCAAGGCGGTGGTGAACAAGGCATGACAATGACTTTTGCGGCTAAGAGCGTCAGCGACCACATTGGCCTTCCCAGGGTGATAGAGAATCTCCACGTCGTAGTCGTTAAGCAGCTCGAGCCAACGACGCTGTCGCATGTTCAGATTTTCCTGGGTGAAAAAGTATTTCAAGCTCTTGTGATCGGTGTAGATCTCGCATTTGTTCCCTATCAGGTAGTGCCTCCAAATCTTCAAGGCATGGATCACAGCTGCAAGCTCGAGATCATGGGTGGGGTAACGCTGTTCATGCTCCTTAAGCTGGCGGGAAGCATAGGCAATGACTTTCCCATTCTGCATTAGAACACAACCAAGCCCGAAGCGAGATGCATCGCAATAGATCACAAAGTCCTGGTGGATATCGGGCAAGGCTAGAACAGGCGTTGTAGTGAGCTTCTTCTTCAGGGTCTGGAAACTTTGTTCGCATTGGGGCGTCCATTCAAACTCTTTGGTCTTCTTCAGGAGATTGGTCATGGGGCGAGCTATTTTGGAAAAGTTCTCGATGAATCGGCGATAGTAACCAGCCAACCCCAAGAAACTTCTCACATCAGTCACATTCCGTGGCTGCTCCCATTCCTTCACCGTCTCAATTTTTGATGGATCAACAGCTACTCCATCAGCATTGAGCACATGACCTAGGAAAGCGACCTCCTCAAGCCAAAACTCACACTTGTTGAACTTGGCGTAGAGCTGATGTTTTCTCAACTTCTCCAGTACCATCCTCAGATGTTGCTCATGCGCTTCGGCGGTGGCAGAATAGACAAGAATGTCATCAATGAAGACCACCACGAACTTATCCAGCTCCTGCATGAACACTTTATTCATCATGTTCATAAAATAAGCCGGTGCGTTCGTAAGGCCGAAGGACACAACGGTGTACTCATACTGCCCATATCTGGTGACAAATGCTGTCTTAGGAATGTCCTCCTCTCTGATTTTCATCTGATGGTAGCCTGATCTGAGGTCGATCTTGGAGAAGTACTTGGCATTGCGAAGCTGATCAAGCAGGTCATCTATCCTCGGCAAAGGATACTTGTTCTTTATAGTTACGGCATTCAGGTTCCGGTAATCAACGCACATCCTCTGCGTTCCATCCTTCTTCTTAACAAACAGAACAGGAGATCCCCAGGGCGAGGCACTGGGCCTAATGAACCCTTTCTCGGATAGTTCCTCAAGCTGTTTCTTAAGCTCCTTAAGCTCGTCAACTGCCATACGGTAGGGTCGCTTGGAAATCGGACTCGTACCAGGCATTAGGTTGATCACGAACTCAACATCTCTGTCCGGTGGCATTCCTGGTAGCTCTTCCGGAAAGACGTCCGGGTACTCGCAAACTACGGGCACTTCCTCAAGTGACTTCTCTTCCAAGGCACACAGCATGGATATATCTGTCCCTTTGTTTGGCTCACATCTGACCTGACGGCCACTTGGATGGGTTATATCCAGAAATCTGGGTGAGCAAGATATCACTCCTTTGTTCTGGGTTAACCAATCCATCCCTAGAATGACGTCTAGGCCTTCGAAGGGTAGTAAGGTAAGATCAGCAAGAAAGGTAAGACCCTCGATGGTGATACTCACTCCCTTACATATTTTGGTACAACAAATGTTGCCCAAGGGTGAACTGGTGTATAAGGCCTCTTTTCGTGGAGTGACAGGTATGAGGTGCTCTCGAGCAAACTTGGAGGATATATATGAACATGTAGCACCTGAATCAAACAGCACGGATGCCTTAACTCCATGCACTAAAAACATACCGTACACCACGTCGGGGGCACTTTGGGCAGCCTCTGCTGAGATGTGGGTGAGGCGGCCACGGGGTGCTCCGGATGGCATCTGCTTGTGCGGGGGTGCCTTGGTTCTGCCTGGCGGGCGCTGGTGTAGCTGGTGCAGCCTTGTTTGGGCACTCGGCGGCCTTGTGACCTGGCTGGCCACAAGCGAAGCAAGTGTAGGTCATGCCGCCTGTGGGGGTTGGCGCGGCGGACCTCCACGTGCTACCCCCAGGTGCGGCACGAGCGTATCCTTGGCGGTCCTGAGTAGGGTGGGGGTAGTTGCTGGTGTGGGTACCACCGCCCCGGCTCGAACCGTGAGCCGCTCCATGGGCGAAGCGAGAGCGGGGAGGCTGAGAGGTCTCACCACGCGACCTCCGTGGGGCAGGTGCGCGGGAGGTGCCCTCAGTACGGCGCTTCTTGTTCTTGCCAAGCGCCTCCCTCTCCGCGAAAACCTCATCGCGGTCCTTCTCAATCTCCATGCACCTGTCAATCAGGTCACGCAGGGTGTGGCTCTTGGTGCCTGAGAGAGAGAGCCTGATACGGCTAGACAAGCCCTTGCGGTAGTAGTACATCTTCTCCTTCTCAGAGTTTACCACTGAGATGGGTGCATAGCGTAGCAGGTTGGTGAAGCGGGTGGTGTACTCATGCACCTTGTCAGCTCCCATGGAGATGTTGCGGAACTCGTTCTCCTTCTTCTCCAGCGCACCTTCACGGATGAAGAATGCACGGAACTCGTCCACAAACTCATCCCAGGAGATATTAGCGGGGTCTCGGTGGGTTTCGCAGAGGCTGTCCCACCAAGATCGTCCAGCACCCACAAGCTGGTGAGCTGCCAAGCCAACGCACTCCTCGTCAGTGCAGGTGGTCAAGTCCAGCTTCTTCTCAATCTCCTTAAGCCAATCATCAGCAGCGATAGGGTCGATGCTGGTGCCATCGAACGTCGGGGGCCTCAGCTTTAGAAAGAACTCCAGCTTCTTGTAGAAATCATCGCGGGGCTCCCGGTGCTGGGGGTGCAGCACGCTCTCAGCTAAGACCCGAAGAAGCTCGGTCTGCTGGGCCATCACATCCGCCAAGAGTGGCACGGGAGGTGGTGGTGGAGCTGCATCTCCTCCTGCGGCAGGCTCGGGCTTAGCAGCAGGCTGTGGCTGTCTTCCAGCCACGCCTCCGGCAGCTGGTTCCGGCTCAACTACCAGTGGTGGCGATGGATGTGCAGGTCGTGGGGTGGCAGCGCGGGGTGGCTCCTCAAGGTCGAGGGTTATGCGACCAACGCGTGTACGACCACTTCTGCGTCCGCGGCCCCTGGCGGGCACGGGTGAAGGAGAGCGGTTTCTCAGGCGGCTGGCACGATGAGTGGACATCCTGCTCAACAGAAACCTTAGATTAGGGCATACAGGCTTATTATAACTTTGATATTAAAGACATACTTATTTTGAAATAATTTTAAAACATTGCTAATTTATCCAACACTCAGATGAAGAAGCATGAAGATCCAATAAGATGCGATAAAAACCAAATCATTCATTACATCAGGGGGGTTACATGGCGATGTCTTTAGCGGCTACGCTTGGAGACTCGCGAGAAACGTACTACACGCAGGTAGTTTAACAAAAAGGGGTGGACAACTACTCAGCATCATGGTGAGTCTGGTCACTTGGCCATACAGGGTTCATCACCTCCTGACCTGGTATTACTCTAGACCATCTCTAGAGGCTGGTCCATACTGTAAGCTGTGGGAGGTATGCCGATGCCAGATGCCTGGATCTGCTCGTCGGTCATCTGAAGGCGAGAGACGTAGCGACGGGCCTCCTTGAGCTGAGGGGTGGACACTGCCTGTCCACTAAGTCCAGTGGTGGGACATCCACTCAAGTTGAGGCGAGATTGTCCCAGCTCAAATGTCTCAACCCTGACTCTCTTACGGCCACGTAAGGGAAGCTCGTCCTGCAACTCCTCGTACTCTCTGACCCTCTTGCGATCTGACCTCCTCCAAGCTTCCATAGTGCGTTTGAGCTTATCCATGAGGTATGCCGTCTTATGGACATAGTTGATCAGGTGTCCCTGGTTGTAGCTAGCAAGAGTGTATTCCTGTAGCAGCTTCCCACGTTGAGCCTTGCACTGCTCATGGAGTTTGTCCCTGTAGGCAGCATCTTGACTCTTTTCCTGGAATCTCTTTGCAATGTCTTCGTTCTTCTCAGCCATAGTGGTCTCAAGCTCCCAGATGTTCTTGTTGAGTTGGCTGTTGTGTATTTGAAGCTTATCCATTTCGCTCATCAGACTAGTGATCTGATCCTGGTGAACGAGCTCTTTGCGTGCTATCTCACGCTCTAGATCTGCAATCTTTTGCTTCCATGCCACTTCCTTAGCCTCCGACTTGTTGATCCTCTCATCAACTTCCATCAGGTAGCGACGATCACGGCGTCCCTTCCGCTCCAACTCAGCAATGTACATTTCCTGGCACTGCATGTACATCATGGAGGCGCGGTGGCAGGGGTTGCGGTCGACTCTGGTATTCTGCTCGATGTAGATGACCTTTCCCCAAGTACCCTGCTGATCATCGAGGGCACGAGGAAGCAGACGAAAGCGACTTTCCTTCATATAGTCAGCTCCGTTGCGTAGCACAGTACGGAGTGCCTGGCGCGAAACGGTCTGAACACACATGTCGGTGTCTTTGTCGAAGGCGAAGTCAGTGAAGGCGGTAACTTCGGGCAGGTTTATGCTTGCAGGCACGTTGATGTGGACTGCCTTGTAGTCCTCGATGCCTCCTCCAAGGGTGGGCTTGCCACGGCAAAGATACTCGACGTTCTCCACGGGAACACCTAGCTCGGTGAGAACCTCGCGAAGCACGTGAGCATAGCCCCCATGCTCTGTTCCGTCGAGTCTGAACTCAACGATATCCATTGGTGGTAACGGACCAAGCGGCAAGTTGGGGTCCATCTGCAGGTGACACGAGAAAGAGTTTAGAAAAGTTGCAGAGAGAGGTAAGCCATGCATAAAAGCGTATGCAGTGGTCGGTGTATAACCGAGAGATTTCAAGATTTTCCTAATTCTATCGTCCAATCCTATGGGTCTCGTCCTAGGGTCAAGCATGGCTCTGGTACCAACTGAAACATCCTCAATTTTCCACGAAGGGAAAATACACAGAATGGCGGATAATATAATAGTTTGAAGCATCAAACCATCTCATTATCTCGCAATAGTCGATACAGGATCCATACATCGTACAAAAGATTACAAGTAGGGGGAATTACATAAATAATTCATCGCCACACTGGCGGAATCATCAGAGTAGCAGCAGCCTCTGGAACAGCTGCAAAAGGCGGAAGTACAATAAAATCTCCAAAAAGAAGCCTGAGCGTAGGAACGAGACGTCTACTCCTCCTCATCGTCATAGTCGTAGTCGGGCTCACCTGCCAAATAATTTTCAGCACGGTTTGTACTGGCCACATCTCCCACCCTATGCTTTGCTTTTGCTATGTAGTATTTGGTGGGATGCAAGGATATAATCAAATTGACCTATTATGTGGCTGTAGTTTCCTATGCAAACAGTGACCAATATTATATAATATAATTCATCAAATTTTAATCCATCTCAACCACACATCCAAACCCATTCCATCACCATCACACACATCTCACCCTCTCGCACTCAGTCGACAGGTCCAACTCCCTCTCGGAGCCTGTCTCAGTGGCTCACAGCCGGAAGGGTAACACCAGGGGGAGAAATAGAAGGACTCCTCTCACTACTCCCGAGAAGCGTGGGTCTTAGGAAAGAGCCATACCAGTGGCCCACGGACTATATATAGATTCATAAACTCTGCAGAGCGTGTACTCCCATAACCACAAGATCACTATCATCGGCGGTGCCCCGCCTAAGCTGATTCCGGCTGCTTTCTAACCGGTGCGATGCCACCCTACCACTCAGTACTGGGACATCCCGAATAGGTACCACCGGCACACTGAGACTGTGAGACATAGTACCGGGCCCCCGTGGTCACTATGCTGTCTAAGGAGGGTGTGGGTCTCCACGCCCGTACCTCCCGACACTTTCTGCTAACAACCTAGTAGTAGTGGCACCGTCCTAGCTAGTCAGACATCCGTCTCCCGCCCATTCAAGAGCGAGTGGTGAGCACGTAAGTCCCAAGGTTCCGGTCCTCAAGAGATATCAGGTCCTAGGGGGGATCAGACAAGATTATCTTCTCTTTTGGGACTACAACAGTCCGTGCTACAACAGCACCTCCTTCCCGGGGCTTCGCTCCACGAAGGTTCTCACCCCCGGGATCTCCTTATGCATCACAATGTGCCCGCCACAAGCACCTCACACGGGAATGCCCAGAACACATTCCCCGGCAAGACTCGCCCACATGGCTCGTCGTAGAATCCTGTCCGATCGACTCAACCCTCACCACACACCCAAGACGCACGTAGCACTCTCCCCAAGTAAAGTGGCACCACGTGCCTTAACCATATGACCATACTCTCCACCACGCATCATTATCACACAGATATAAGCGTAGTAGAAGTAAAGCATCATAGATAAAATAAGCAAGCGTCTAGCCTATCAGCAGGTGTGCAGGAGTAAGGTTGCGACAAGGTAAAGGCTCATCAAGCAGTTCTATCATGCAACCTATCATCAGGTGATATTCATAATTGAGCACTAGCAACTAGACATTATGCCATGCGTAATAGGATCTACGAGGTTGGGTGGGGTGTGGCACCTGTGAAGTCGTCACCGAGCTCCTCCTCGTACTCGTAGTCGTCCTCCTCAAGCTGATCCTCCTCTGAAACGAGACATAATAGCCGCGTTAGCGGCTCCTATAGAGTCAACACAAAGAAGCAATAAAATTCAATAACTGCAAATACACTCATACACAAGCCTATGACGTAGAGCTTATTTTTATGAAAATTTGGACACTTGGTTCATATTTTTCGGAGTTCGTATGAAGAAGTTATGGATTTTCGAAGTTTATTCTATTTTCGGAAAAAGAAAAAGGGAAGATTAACCTGGAGCTGACACGTGGCAGCTCCTGATTAGGCCACGTGGCGTGCAGGAACAGTGCAGCTGGGGATGTGCTGACGTCATGCTGACATCAGCACTGACGGGACCAGTCAGCGGCTGACAGGTGGGGTCCACGGTCTGGTCACTGACAGGTGGGGCCAGGTCAACGGTCAACGTTGACAGGTCTCGACTGGGCCTCGAAAGGACAGGGCTGGATCTGGTTCGAGTTAGGTCGGCACTGTACACTCGAGGTGGGGCGGTCCGGGCGACCCCTCGAGAACGGAGTTTCGCTCGGGCGAACGGACTGGCCTCGAGAACGAAGCCTCGCCCGGCGAACGGGCATGCCCTCGAAGACGGACTTGTTCGCACAAAAGGGGCAGCCCTCGAGAACTGTGCGCCCCTCGAGACTTGACCATCTGGCCTCGAGCCGGGACCTCGACTCGGGCAGGACCTCGATTAGAGCCAGGACCTCGACTCCGTCGGTCGGACCCTCGACTCGTCGGGTGAACCCTCGACTCCGTCGGGCGGACCCTCGACTCGTCGGGCGGACCCTCGACGGATGTCGGGCGGACCCTCGACTGTCGGGTGGACCCTCGACCTCGTCGGTCGGACCCTCGACCTCGTCGGTCGGACCCTCGACCTCGTCGGGCGGACCCTCGACCGCGTCGGGCGGACCCTCGACCTCGTCGGGCGGATCCTCGACCTCGTCGGGCGGACCCTCGACCTCGTCGGGTGGACCCTCGACGAATGTCGGAGCATTAGCTTAGCTACGTGGCTGGTCGGCTAGGTGCTCTAACTCGGGGAAATCGACCCTCAGGCCGGTGGCGGTCAGCGAGGCGCGGCGGCGGCGAGGCTAAATTCGCCGGCGAAGCCGGGCATTGGTCTCCATCCTCCTTCTTGCCCTTCGATTGGAGAAGCTGGGATCCCCATGAGCTAGCTACCGGGGCTAGTCGAGGCACGGCGGGGCGTGCGCGGCTCGGCGGCCACGGCGGACGCTCCGGCGGCCAGAGTCCGGGGAGGCCAGAGCTGCAAAAGTGCGTGGCTCCAACTGTGGCCCGTGCCGGCTCCAAGAGGTTGCTAAAAACGTGCTCTAGACTACGGCGAAGCTATCGATCGCGGTAAGGAAAGAAACAGGGTAAGGGGAGCAAGAACATCGACGATGTACTGGTGGTGGCCATGGCCGAGCAGGGCGAGGGCGGGGATGCTTACTCGCGCAGTGACGGTCGAGGCAGGTGACGCGGGCTTGGTGGCGGCTCGGTGCAGGGGATGCAAAGCCGGGCGTCGAGGTGGTTATGCGGCGCTCCCAGGTCCTCCTCAGCGCGCGGACGGCGGCAGCAGCAGCACTCTAGCTCCGCCTCCTTCCTGCTCCTCCCTCCTTCTCTCTCTCTCGACCGATCTGGCGGCGGGTCTCCACAAAGACGGCAGGGCGATGGGGAAACTCTAGAGGCCAGGGTGCTCCTCTTTAAATAGGCACGGCGGCCAGCCATGGACGGCGGAGGTAGAAGATGCCCATCGGGCGGCTGTGCGCGGCCACGATTAGGGTTAGGGTTCGGTGAAGCGCGACGCAAGCAGGCGGTTAGATGGACGGCGCGGAACGCAGCCGTACTCGGGCGGACGGCGGAGGCGCGCGGTGCACAAAAATGGTGCGTCGGACGCGACGCGCGGTTGACAGAAGTGGTAAAAGGAAGGAGCTGATAGCTCGGTCCCACGCGTCAGCGGGACGGGGCGGCGAGCGGCGGAGACAGGCCCATGTTGGGCCGTCCTGGTTAACTGGGCCGCGGCAGCGCGCGAGCGAGCGTGCGCGCGAGCGGGTGTCGGGACGCGGCAGCGCGTCGAGCGCGACTGGGCCGACGCTCGAGGCAGGCCGGTCGGGCGAGCGCGCGAGCGAGCGGGCAGGCGGCAGCGCAGCAGGCCGAGCTGGGCCTCGAGCTCGGGCAGGCGGTCGAGCTGGGCCTCGAGCTCG
>CM041644.1:7453138-7470651 GCA_023333625.1 Bothriochloa decipiens
GGTCGAGCGCGCGGACGAGCTGGCCAGCGCGGGGGTGTTCGGTAGCAGGCATATATGTATACATACATATAAAAGGTTATTCGATTTTTATTAACATCACATAAAATCGAATAAGAGGCGAATCAAACTCTGGTTATTTAAATGCAATGCTCGGGCTATTGTCAGGTGCTATTTGTGCAACTAGGTTTCCTACATGACATCCACCATACACTGGTAAACTTTAGAAAAATTTTTGAAAGCCCGTATTTTTAGAGACCGGATTTCTAGGGTTGTTACAGTCTTCGAGGGTCATTGACGAAACCGGGGAAGACTACCTCCATGTCGTATATGAAGCCGAAGCATACAGCCGCCATTGCCCGCTTCACACCGACATGGAGCGTATTTTGGACCTGCTCCCTTGTGACACGGCTGAGCTCGTACAGCCAGTTGAGGAGGGAGTTCTCACCTATGTCGCCCTCAACCTCCTCTTGAGGGGCAACCTTGAAGCCATTACAGACCGAGGTAATCACGGAGCTGAGGGTGCTATTCAGCTTTGCCTCAGCCAGGTAGGCTTCTCGGAGTGTCTCGATGCTGCCCCGAGTCTTGGCCAGCTCCTCCTCAAGGACTGAAATGTAAAATAAGAAATCTCTAAAGACCAAAGAAGAAGACTCACCAGCGATGTGGGTCTCGAGGGTCGTATACCCTTCCCGTAGCTCGGCGTGCTCCTTCTTGGCTGCCTCCAGGGCACGGACCGCCTCCGTCCTCTCCACGCCTAGGTCCTTGATCGCCATGCCTGCCGATATGATGTCCTACCTCTGCTCCTGTAGGGTCTTCTTCAGTGCATCATTCTCGGTAGCCAAGGCCTCGAGGGCCTTCTTTGCTTCCTCTTGGGCCTTGGCAGTTTCGGCCCTAGCCTTCTCCGCCTCGTCCTGGGCCTTGGCCGCATCCTCCTTCCCCTTCTCCACCTCGGACCGAGCAGCCTCGACTGCTGCCTACAGCTATGGGACCTGCTCCCACTTGTCCTTCGCGTGATGGATCAAGTAGGACTTGGTATGAGAGTGCCTCTATAGGGCCTGAGAGCAAAGAAATACAACAAAAAGAGGGGAAGATTAAATAAGCAATTAAAAACTAACCCCCACACCATGAAAGAAGGTCACGTACCCCGAAGCACTGCGGCAGGTCATTGGAGATAACGTCGAACGCCATCTTCAGGGAGTGCTGCAACCAGGCACGGTACTCCTCGACGTGCTGCCAGCGCTTGACCTCTGCGGTGTTGTTCACCTCGAACATGGGGGCAGCGGGGGACGCCGGGTCTCGGACGTGGATGGCTCCTGAACCCCAGTCCGGGAGCTCCGCCTCGATGTGCTCGTGCACTGCCTCCACGATGACATCCCCCATCTCGACTGTGCCGCTGCTCTCGAGCACTCGGCCGGCCAGTGCGGGGAACGGCGACCCCGCCCTCTCATCGACCGTCGATGGCTCGGCCTCCTCTGCCTCCTGTTTCCCTTAGGCAAGAAGGCCAGGATTGCTTGACGCCCGATCGCATGACGCCCCAACAGACGTCTCCGTCGAGGTCGTTTGCATGGTCGGCCGCCCGAGCTCCCCCCGCGTCATGAAGGACCAAAAAGGCGACTAGAGGTGGGTGAATGGGAGCCTTAAAACTTTTCTTCAAAAATCCCGCCAGAAAGAAACACAGCTGAGCACCCTCGAAGCAAATGCAAAGCATCAGGAAAAAGCAGACAACCAAGTCGAGGACTGGTCGAGAGAAAAACACATGTTGGGATCCCTCGACTGCCACGGGAGCCTTGCCCTCGACAAGGGCCTCGACCACGGGTGACGGATGGAATTTTGCTTCGGACGACCCCCTCGTTTGAGTTCACTTGACCCCTTGGTAGAGTTCACTTGACCCTCAGCTCGACAGAGTTCACTCGACCCCACCTTCAACAGAGTTCACTCGACCCCTTCTCAACAGTGTCCACTCGACCCCTCGATAGAGTTCACTTGACCCCTCGATAGAGTTCACTCGACCCCTCGATAGAGTGCACTCGACCCCGCCTCGATAGAGTTCACTCGGCCCCTCGACCCCTCGACCCCTGCTTGACAGTGTTCACTCGACCCGGGTCAATAGAGTTCACTCGGCCCCTTGACCCCTTGTAGATGCGCTTGCATCTGGATCTTCCTGTACGAGTAGTTCTCCCCATTGAATTAGGGCAGTTTACCCGATCGGTGATTCAAAGCCATGTCGCCTCAGTGGATCACGGACTGATTAGGGTAGAGTGATCCTTAACCAGCTTTGATACCAATTGAAGGACCAAAAAGGCAACCAGAGGGGGTGAATGGGAGCCTTAAAACTTTTCTTCAAAAATCCTGCCAGAAAGAAACACAGCCGAGCACCCTCGAAGCAAAAGCAAAGCAGCAGGAAAAAGCAGACAACCAAGTCAAGGACTGGTCGAGAGAAAAAACTGGTTGGGAGCCCTCGACTGCCAAGGGAGCCTTGCACTCAACAAGGGCCTCGACCGCGGGTGACAGACGGAATTCTGCTTTGGACGACCCCCCTCGATAGAGTTCACTTGACCCCTCAGTAGAGTTCACTTGACCCTCGGCTCGACAGAGTTCACTTGACCCCACCTTCAACAGAGTTCACTTGACCCCTTCTCAATAGTGTCCACTTGACCCCTCTATAGAGTTCACTTGACCCCTCGATAGAGTTCACTTGACCCCTTGATAGAGTGCACTTGACCCCGCCTCGATAGAGTTCACTCGGCCCCTTGACCTCTGCTCGATAGTGTTCACTCGACCCGGGTCGATAGAGTTCACTCGACCACTTGACCCCTTGCTCGGGAGCACGTGAAAATGGGACAGGCCAGCGAGAACACGGGAGGAGAAATCAAGAAAAACTCAAGCTGACAAGCACAGATTGGCACCAAATTTCACACAGGTATTCACGAGGAAGAAGGAAAGCTAACCCTAAGAAGTCGACACCCAAATTGAACATAGTCATGGGGAATCGCAAAACTAAGCTGACGAGCATAGTATTTATCCAAAAAGCAAACTGCTTGATTTCTTGATGCACGAGTGGAATTGGTTCAATTCCTTTGAGGATCTAGTTCATCACTCGACAAAGCATCAATCTGTGTAAAAAGAACAAGAAAAATCACACCAAAATCGATGAATCGAAGTTCGTCCATAGTAGGTCAACGGCGCACAGAAAATGGAACAAAATTCACATATCAAAATCGAAAAGCCCAAAGGGCACGAGGAGGATTCGGGCCTCCATTCCCACACAAAATATCTCATAAATACAAGAGTAAAATCCTTGTTCTTGGACCTCTACAAGAGCATGAACAAAAAGAAAAAAAGAAAACCAACAGGCAGTAGAGCAACAGCGGTGGCGGCTAAGTGGAGAGGTGGAAAAAGGTCCCTCTAGTGGAGGCTGTCCACTTCTATCTATATGCCTTGCCAAATACCACTTCTGCCCCTAGGTATTATTAGAGCGAACCACCTAGGCAAGGGCACTATGGTCCAACTCAGAATTTCCTGATCCGACGACCACCGTGCCTTCTCACCGGTAGCCTTGCCTCGACGCAAACTTCCCAATGCCGCCACGTGCCATCTGTCCACACTGGGACCACCCGGGTTTTGAGGCGCAAACCCACGAAACCCACCGCCGATGGTTTTGAGGCTAAACCACCAAACCGTCCACGAGTAGCGTAGCCATACGCATCCCCGCTAATGGTTTGGAGGACAAACCACCAAACCTCTTCACGAGTAGCATAGCCCGTACGCGTCCCCCGTCTTGTACACGTGTGCTTGTCAATGTCCCAAGTGCCAGGCACCACGGCCGACCACCCGGTCGTCTGGTCCCTCGGTCCAAGCCTTGCGTCCGCCCTTCACCGCACCTGGTCCGTCAGCACGGCACGCCTCTACTTGACCTTCACCCAACCGCTGCCGCCGCCTCTGGACTCCACACCTGCACACCACAAGCCAAGAAACACGTTTTGACATGTAACCCTGTGCCAGGGGATCAGTGAAACCACCAAGACCGACCACCAACCAAAGTGTTGGACATGTTGACAATCGCTCATCACACCACCAAAAGATGCTACACCATGATATGGAAAGTCATGTGTCCGCAATCTCCCCCTTGATGAGTGCATTGTCAACACCAACACAAAGCCAGAGAAAACCCACTCAAGTGACCAAAAGCCAAGGAAAAGCTCAAAATGGTCACTTGCCATGAGCAAAGCAAAGAGCAACAACAACAAGCTCAAAGCAAAGAGCAACAACAACAAGCTCAAAAACACCTGAAAGCAGCTACACCCTCTAGGCAGAGGCAAACGGCTCGACACATCTAGCAAAGCAAAGGTGCAACTTGCCCTTGAATGCACATGAATGCAGTGCATCAACCTCACAAATGCACATGAATGCACATGAATGCACACTCTCTGGATTTGTGGATCATTCTCCCCCTTGAAGCAGTGCATCAACATCACAAATGCACATGAATGCACACTCTCTAGATTTGTGGATCATTCTCCCCCTTCTTGACAAAAGCACTTATCAAGTGGATAAGATAAAAGCTCCCCCTTAAAGTATGCTATGAAATGCACAAAATATACAGTGCAAACATACAAAGCTTCAGGAGTATAGCAAGTTGAATAAAATCATGCTCAAGGTGGTACAACATATGAATTACAACAGGCACAAGACAAGGCCAAAGCTCAAACCAATCAACTGAATGAAATAGAAACATAAGCATTTTGACTGGTTTTAAGCATATCTCATAAAAAAAGGTGTTCACCAAAGAGAGTAGCACATAGCAATTATAAGCAGGAGATCAAACTAGTGCTAGAACATGTATACAAAAGTAAACTACCCCATATAATGATCATACATCATGTCTCAAGGAAGCATTTAACACTTGTAGCTTCAACATTGATCAGAGTTTTACAGCGGAGTACAAGGTTATTTTAGACATGTGTATGTGAGAGTATCAAACTGTCCGCCAAAGGATTTTGTTATTTTTATATTTTTCAACCACGCCGAGTTCATCCCTTGTGCAAGTGGGAAGCCGTCTCGTCACGAGTGGTTGTGGACTAGCAGTACAATGCCCAAGTTCATCTCACTCGAGTGAATGAGAAGCAGTCTCATGACATTGATGTGGGACAGTAAAGATTCAACTCCAAAACTTTTTCATCATTATTTAGCTTAGACATCAAGTTTTAGTACAAAGATATCAAAAGATCCGAGCTAAGTATATGATTCAAGAAACATGAGACATAGCAACTAAAGCATACATGTAAAAGCAGCATGGATCTCAACACATCCGACACATGCTAGTTGCCATCTCAAGGGTGAACAATTTCCAGATTTCATCATTAATTAAGCAAGTTCACATTATAAAACAAGCTCAGCTCATAACATGTATCAAGATGATTAAAAAGAGCCTAAGCTGTTATAGCCATCATGTAATCATAAGACATATCAACAAAAGCATAACCTTAAACAACAAGCTATACAAGTGAAGCTAAGCACATGATATGATACATGATGAGTTGCAATGTAATATGGTACAAAAGCAAAAGCAAAAGAAAGGGAAATAAAAGCTACTATACAAGATACAAAGCATCCCACAACTAAAATGGGAAGTAGACACCCAACTCCCCTCGCAAGTGTGTAAACTAGGCTTGGTCAAGATATTTGGTGAAGATGTCAGCTAGCTAGTGCTCAGTGTGAATGTGTCTCAAGTCTATGGTTCCCTTCTCTTGGTTGTCTCTAAGAAAGTGGTACCTCACCTCAATGTGCTTGGTTTTAGCATGGAGCACTGGGTTTTTGGCTACACTTATGGCACTGGTGCTGTCACAGTAAATGGCACTCGGGTGAAATCTAAGCCAAAATCTCTCAAAGTAGCAACTATCCAAAGCAACTGAGACCAGCAAGCAGTAGCAGCAACATACTCAGCCTCACAGGTGGATTGGGCTATGGAAGATTGCTTGCGAGAGGACCACAAAATAAGAGACAAACCAAGAAACTGACAAGTACCAGAAGTTGACTTTCTCTCAACACGACAACCAGCATAATCAGCATCGGAATAACCAAAAAGCGAGAGGGTGGAGGCGGTCGAATACCAATGACCGAACTCAGGAGTGAAACAGAGATACCTCATGATCCGCTTGATGGCTTGTCGATGAGACATGCACGGTGAAGACTGAAAGCGCGCACAAAGACAGACCGCGAACTGGATGTCCGGTCTCGTCGCCGTCAGGTACAGCAGTGACCCAATCATGCTGCGGTACTCCTTCTGGTCCACGGCTTCACCCTCAACATCAGCATCCAAAGCAGTGGTAATCGCCATGGGTGTCAAAAGAGACTTTGCCTCGCCCATGTCCAACATCTTC
Source organism: Bothriochloa decipiens (assembly GCA_023333625.1). Taxonomy (NCBI): domain Eukaryota; kingdom Viridiplantae; phylum Streptophyta; class Magnoliopsida; order Poales; family Poaceae; genus Bothriochloa; species Bothriochloa decipiens. The sequence goes on from CM041644.1 coordinate 7,459,516, forward strand.
AGCAGGTCCTTGGTGTACTTGCCTTGATGCACAAACGTCCCTTCCTGAGTTTGCTTGATTTGCAACCCGAGAAAGAATGTCAACTCGCCCATCATGCTCATCTCGAACCCCTTCGAAGCTGCAAAGGCTAAAAGGATCCTAATGGCTTCAAAATGGGCAACAGGAGCAAAGGTCTCTTCAAAGTCTATCCCCTCTTTCTGGCAAAACCCCTGAGCAACCAACCTAGCCTTGTTCCTAATTATCACTCGATCCTCACTCTGCTTATTCTTAAACACCCACTTGGTACCTATGGGATGACACTGTGGAGGTGGAGGAACTAGGACCCACACTTGGTTTCTCTCAAAATTCTCAAGCTCCTCATGCATGGCATTGACCCAATCAGCATCAGATAAAGCGTGTCCAATATCTTTGGGCTCACAATTGGCAACAAAAGCAGAGTGTGCAAAATGAGAGATTTCATATGACCTGTGGTGAGTGACACGCTGGTTGAGGTTACCGATCATGGTCTCTAGAGGATGACAATGCTGAATGTGTACATGCATTGTTCTTGATGAAGTAGCCTCCCCCTCAACCGCAGCTGGAGCTCTCTCAGGTGCAAGTGATGGAAACTGGTCGTTCGGCCCCCATGTAGTCGAATAAGAAGGATCGGGGCTGTGAGTCGACGTAGTCATCACAGGGTCAACTGGGGCAGCCGGTGGAGTCGGCTCGGGAGCACCCCAATCGACATCGTCCTGCTCCTCCTCCACAAAAATGCTTTCACCCATCTCCTGATCACCTGCACGCTCAAAGACAGGAGAAGAACAAGGTGTGGTTTAGTAGAAGGTAACTTCACAAGTCTCCATGACACGGCTAGTCTCAAGGTTAATAACTCTATAAGCATGTGAGTGAGTAGCATTACCAAGAAAAATGCCATCAGAAGAACGAGACTCAAACTTGTCCAAGTTACCTTGCTTAAGAATGAAGCACCCACACCCGAAAACTCTGAAATAGCTCACTTTGGGAGGACTCCCAAACCACAATTCATAAGAAGTCTTCTTTGTAGCGGTTTGAAACGTGACAAGCTATGTTGATTGCTTCGGCCCAATATTGCCTAGGAGTCCTATGCTCATCGAGCATCGTCCTGGCCATCTCAACAAGGGTCCGATTCTTGCGTTCAACAACCCCATTCTGCTGAGGCACATAAGGTGAAGAAAACTGATGTTCAAGACCCAAAGATTTGCAAAAGACTTCAAAATGAGAATTCTTGAATTCAGTGCCATTATCACTGCGTATGGCTCTCATGGAATTCTTGAGAAACTCATTTTGTATCCTAAGAATCAACTCCCACACATGGGAAAATGCCTCATCCTTGGACTCCATGAAAAAGACCCAAGAATAATGAGAAAAATCATCCACGATCACAAGAACATACCACTTCCCACCATCCGACCAAACCCGAGCTAGACCTACAGTGTCCATATGAAGAAGCTCGCTGGGTTGTTTGGTCATCACTTGGTTTACAGAAGAATGGGAAGCAGCAACCATCTTTCCGTGATGACACGAGTGACAAATCAAATCCTTCTCGAACTTTAGCTTAGGCAATCCTCGAATTAGATCAAGAGAACTCAGCCTTGCAAGCAAGTCAAAGCTCAAATGACCAAGCCTCCTATGCCACTTCCAAAGCTGAGAAGAAGTGCCTACCACCAAACATCAAGAAGAGCCGAACGAGCGAGAAAAATTGGCATGAAAGACAAGCCCAAAAGGCACAATCAAGCAAATAAGATCACCACGAGAATCCAAAATGTGATAAAGGCCCAGCTTAAAGCGCACTTCAAAACCATCTCTAAGGAGTTGCGAAACTGAAAGCAGATTGAAATGCAAACTTGAGACTAAAGCAACATCCTTGAGCACAAAGTTCTCATTAAGCCTTACTGACCCATGAGAAAGCACCTTACCCTTAGCATTGTCCCCAAATGTGATGTACTCCTTGGAGGTCATGGGGCTGAGGCTGGAGAACCAATTTGAATTATCGGTCATGTGGCATGAACACCCGGAATCAATAGGCCATATGTTCTCCAAGCCTCCATGCTGCATCAATAGAAAGACATGGGATGAGCAAATGATCCAATACCGGGGTTAGTAAACTGAGGAGAATACCAGTGCTGGGTCATCTGCCCTAGGAAAGGGTTAGGAAAAACACCATACATGCCATGTCCCATGGGAGAGAAGCGATCACCACGAGAAAGAAATCATGGTTCGCTAGAAGTGTAGGACTGAGAGCCACTGCCACGGGACCTGGAGTCGTATTGAGGACGACTAGGTCCATGCCGGGCATGACCATCTCATGGTGTCACAAACTGAGGCCTAGCACCTCGAGGTCTTGCACCTCTCGGTCTAGTGTCACGCCTCTGAGCTGGTGAATTGTGCATCCCATGAGAAGGGCGATGCACGTCCTACTGGTAAAGCTCAAACTCGCGCCTCTCATCTCTCTTCCTTCTAAAGAAAAACTCAAACAGGTGACCATCCCTCTTGCAATAGTCACAGTGGAACACCTCTCTCTTGGGTGGTGGATGACTCACTCTATTGTGGACATGGTTCACTCTTGGAGGTGGTTTGGCTTTAGGAAGGGGCTTATCAGAGATGTTTGGTAGAGTGTCAAGTGGGTTCTTAAGGTGGTTAGGTTTTCAAATCCACACTTATTTCTAAGGTGGAGGCTTGGGAGACTCTTCAAGCACTCCATCCTTCACAATGGGCGTGGTCGGCTGAGAGGGCTTTGGTGGGTTAATCTTTGTGAGCTTGGGAGGACTGGTGGGTTTCTCACTCATGCCCAAACCACTATGTTCACCAACCTTCCAAAAGACATTGTTATCCTTTCTACCTGAAGCAAAGCCTAAGCCCATGGTGTCAGTACCCCTCTTGTACTGACTCATCATCATGCCCAACTATGGCTCACTGCAGGAAAGCCAACTCAACATGTGCCGAAGGAATGTGTTTTCCCCTTCGGTCTTTTTCTTGTCATGCCTATAGTTTACAAGCTCTAGCTTCAAAGCCTCATAACACAGGCACTAAGCACTAGCACCACCCACACTAGACTTCTCAAGAAAAGAGATTCTAGCGGCCTTCTCAGACAGCTCAGAACACAACTCAGCACAAGACTTACAAGGACCTGACGAAGCAGGCTCAGCTCTAGCGCTATCTAACTCCTCAACCAAAGTAGAGTACTTAGACTACAAGGAAACAAGACTGGACATGTGGACAGTGCATTCATCGCACTCAGTCTCGTTAGGCAGAACAGCTATCTCCTTCTTGACACACTGAAATTCATCTAGAGCCTTGAGATACTTAGCCTTAAAGCTATTGCGCTCTTTAGCAGCACGCACAATCAAGGCATCTTGCTTAAACATTGTGTCATAAGCAGATTCAAGCTTAGTGAGAAGAGATTCGACTGTATGTTCTACCTCAGGCTCGGAGTCAACCTCATCGTCGTGGTCGGTCGTGTCGTTGTCAACCGCCATGGTGCAGAAACCTCTTCGGCGCTTTTTGGCGTAGAAGCTCAAGCTGTTGAACTTGTTCTCGACCTTCTTCTCAGTATCATCATCACTCAGAGAAGAGGTACCATCAGAGTCAATGTCACTAAAAGACACGACAAGGGCTTTCTGCTTCATTTGCTCGAAAAACTTCTTCTGCATGTGCTTGGGGTCGAAGTTCTTCTTGGACTTGTACTTGTCCTTGTGCTTGGAGTGGTCAGGCTTGCTAGAGTGGCTCTTGTGCTTGTTGGGGCAGCTGGCAATGTAGTGGTCAGGCTCTCCACATCCAAAGCAACCTTGCTTGTTGCCACCCCATCGTCGATTCAGGAGGTTGTTGTGAAACCACGAGAATTTGCTGATGACCAGTGCCAGCTCCTCATCCCCAAGAGCCTCCATCTGCTCCTCTGTTGCAGACACAAGAGAAGACAAGGCAAGAGACAATGGTGATGGGTTAGCCAAAGAAGAATTTGGACTTGAAGTACCTGACACCAAAGCCATGGTCAGGGCAAACGGATTCTTGATCCTCGCCTGCGTCTGGAGGTCGATCTCGGTGGACTTGAGCTTGCTGAATAGCTCGTCCACGGTGAGAGTCTCATAGTTAGCCGATTCGATGATCGCCTACACCTTGATGTCCTAGACCATCTGACCAAGAGCATGTAAAAGCTTGAGTGCTCTCTAATGATCATCGTAGGGCATAGCTGCATTGTTAGCTCGCATGTTGTTCACAATGGTGGTAAAGCGATAAAACATCGAGTCAACTGTCTCCCCATCAGCTTGGGTAAAATTCTCATATTCCCTCTTGTATGTCACATAGAGTCTAGTTTTAACATGGGTTGTACCCTTATGGAAGCTTTGAAGCCTCCTCCAGATCTCCCGAGAAGTCACACAGTCGGAAACACAATCAAACTCAGAAATCGATAAAGCAGTGTAAAGCTCAGCTCGGGCAATGTTGTTGGCATTGTGTTGGTCGATCTGCTCTTGAGTTACCCATGCACCAAGCACCTGGTAATCGGCATTCTCAATGATCTCCCAAACACGCCAGTCAATCCCTTGTAGATGCGCTTGCATCCGGATCTTCCAGTATGAGTAGTTCCCCCATTGAATTAGGGCAGTTTACCCGATCGGTGATTCAAAGCCATGTCGCCTCAGTGGATCACGGACTGATTAAGGTAGAGTGATCCTTAACCAGCTTTGATACCAATTGAAGGACCAAAAAGGTGACCAGAGGGGGTGAATGCGAGCCTTAAAACTTTTCTTCAAAAATCCCGCCAGAAAGAAACACAGCCGAGCACCCTCGAAGCAAATGCAAAGCATCAGGAAAAAGCAGACAACCAAGTCGAGGACTGGTCGAGAGAAAAACACATGTCGGGATCCCTCGACTGCCACGGGAGCCTTGCCCTCGACAAGGGCCTCGACCACGGGTGACGGATGGAATTTTGCTTCGGACGACCCCCTCGTTTGAGTTCACTTGACCCCTTGGTAGAGTTCACTTGACCCTTAGCTCGACAGAGTTCACTCGACCCCACCTTCAACAGAGTTCACTCGACCCCTTCTCAACAGTGTCCACTCGACCCCTCGATAGAGTTCACTTGACCCCTCGATAGAGTTCACTCGACCCCTCGATAGAGTGCACTCGACCCCGCCTTGATACAGTTCACTCGGCCCCTCGACCTCTGCTCCACAGTGTTCACTCGACCCGGGTCGATAGAGTTCACTCGACCACTTGACCCCTTGCTCGAGAGCACATGAAAATGGGACAGGCCAGCGAGAACACGGGAGGAGAAATCAAGAAAAACTCAAGTTGACAAGCACAGATTGGCACCAAATTTCACATAGGTATTCACGAGGAAGAAGGAAAGCTAACCCAAAGAAGTCGACACCCAAATTGAACACAGTCACGGGGAATCGAAAAACTGGGCCGACGAGCACAGTATTTCTCCAAAAAGCAAACTGCTCGATTTCTTGATGCACGAGTGGAATTGGTTCAATTCCTTTGAGGATCTAGTTCATCACTCGACAAAGCATTAATCTGTGCAAAAAGAACAAGCCAAATCACACCAAAATTGATGGATCAAAGTTCATCCACAGTAGGTTAACAGCGCATAGAAAATGGAACAAAATTCACATATCAAAATAAAAAAGCCCAGAGGGCACGAGGAGGATTTTGGCCTCCATTCCCATACAAAATATCTCACAAATACAAGAGTAAAATCCTTGTTCTTGGACCTCTACAAGAACATGAACGAAAAGAAAAAAAGAAAACCAACAGGCAGTGGAGCAACAGCGGTGGCGGCTAAGTGGAGAGGTGGAAAAAGGTCCCTCTGGTGGAGGCTGTCCACTTTTATTTATATGCCTTGCCAAATATCACTTCTGCCCCTAGGTATTATTAGAGCGAAGCACCTAGCCAAGGGCACTATGGTCCAACTTAGGATTTCCTGATCCGACGACCACCATGCCTTCTCACCGGTAGCCTTGCCTCGACACAAACTTCTCGATGCTGCCACGTGCCATCCGCCCACACTGGGACCACCCGGGTTTTGAGGCGCAAACCCGCGAAACCCGCCGCCGATGGTTTTGAGGCTAAACCACCAAACCGTCCGTGAGTAGTGTAGCCATATGCATCCCCCGCCGATGGTTTTGAGGACAAACCACCAAACCTCTTCGCGAGTAGCGTAGCCCATACGCGTCCCCCGTCGTGTACACTTGTGCTCATCGATGTCCCAAGTGCCAGCCACTGCGGCCGACCACTCGGTCGTTTGGTCCCTCGGTCCAAGCCTCGCGTCTGCCCTTCACCACACCTAGTCTGTCAGCATGGCATGCCTCTACTTGACCTTCACCCGACCGCCGCCGCCGCCTCCGGACTCCACACCTGCACACCACAAGCCAAGAGACACGTTTCGACACGTAACCCTGTGCCAGGGGATCAGTGAAACCACCAAGACTGACCACCAACCAAAGTGTTGGACATGTTGACAATCGCTCATCATACCACCAAAAGATGCTACACCATGATATGGAAAGTCATGTATCTGCATGTCAGGACGTCTTCGAGCCACTCTTCTTGATGCTACGGCTGTGGCAACTCCACCTTCCGCTGCTCCTCCAGCTCGTGCAGCCCGAGTGGCCACGACGGCCCTGGCAGTTGCTACGTAGGGATCGCAGCCGTCTCCTTTGCGTCCTCGACAGAAGGACTCGCCTCCTTGCCCTCGAGGATAATCAGGGATGACTCTGACGCCCCTAGCTGTCGACCGCTAGAGGCGTCCCCGGGCGCGGTGGCACCGAGAGGCGCATCGGTTCGCTCCCGGTTAGGGTTTGCGCTCCCTTCCACCGCGAGATCTGAGGCGACCGACCCCGCAGAGGAAGCAGCACCTTGAGCCAGGGCCACGCGGGCCTTCTCGACCCAGGCAACCTCTGCCACCGTTATTTAATGGGCCTAAAATAACCCAGGCAATATGATCAAAGGTTTCTGCACTTGCCTTAAATCCAAAGTCTAGCTGCTCTTCTGGCCTCCAGCTTCAGCTGCACTTGTCGGTCCTCAGCTCTTAGTCTTCAGCGTTAATAAACCGCTCTTCGTCTAGTCGCAGCAACCAAACAACCCAAACAAACACATAAAAAAGACAAGACTAAGAACAATACACCAATCAAAAGGGAAACTAAAAAATAGAATGGTCTAAATGACCAAACTCGGTGCTACGATCACAAGAGCGCAAGAACGACGAACGACGGATCTATCGTTAAAGAAAACACGACTATCGAGGTACTTGCAACAAGCAAAGAGACAAACTTTAAGATTGATGCATTTACTAAAGCAAGATGTGGAACATATAAGAAAGAGATAAAGTCAAATCAGTTGGATGATGTTAAAATATAAAGCAGGGTTAAATATTAGTCATACTCTATTTATAAGCAATTGTATTATCTAAGCCAATTAAACTTCATAATTTATAAAGCTTAGAACATGCGAGTGCATTAAAGAAAACATCATATGCTTAAAGATTAATTTAAGCAGGACATAAATGACAAGACATGTTGATATTAAACATAGAGCATTTATGATTCAAGGTTGAACTAAGCATGCCATTAATGAAAAGGCATTAATGCTAAAATTAATCACATTAGCATTAAAGACCGATGTGAATATAAACTAAGTTACTTTTATAAATTATAAAGGATATTGAGTCACTATTAACTAGGTTAATATGATATAACATGTGAGAACACTTAACGAAGCATGACATGTTTCCAAGGTAATTCTAAACAAGTCATAATTAATAAAGAAGCATTTAAGTTGATACTAGTCATACTGACAGGCATGTATGAAAACTTAAGGTACAAACCTAAATTACTTTTATACAAGAGAGCACACATTAATTAATAAACAAGATTACTTACATAATACATGATGTGACAAATATTATTGATAACAAGCAACATACGTTGACATGATCGCAACACAAGGACAACGAAAGCATAGCCCTAGGTTGCTTTTATTTAGTTGAGCATCAACTAATTATTACACAAGTGAACAAGATTAAATGCACAGACATATGACATCATGAAGATCATATTTCACACAAAACTTAAGGTTGACACGTTCGTAGCACAAAGAGATCGAAAAAAGAAACCCTAGTTTACTTTTATTTATAAAACTATTAAATAATTATTAATCCAATAAACATTTAAATCAATAAATAAATTCACAATAAATGATATGAAAACCACTAGCACTACTGCATAGATCGCGATGACACGAAACTAATGCAACTGGAATCGCTCAAATCCGAGTTAAAACGGTGAAACGACAGAGATTATACGATTAATGACAAAACTGTAAATAAATCGTTTGGTGGAAAAGTCGTAAATACCTCATCTACCTCTGTCCATCTTCCTCTCCAGGTCATAGCCATGGCAGCTAGGCTGCAGCTCGCGCCGGGGAAAGGGGACTCGGCCCTGGCCTGCTGCAGCCTGCTACGGCCGGCTGCGGCCTGCTACGGCTGGGTGCGGCGGCCAGCTGCGGCCAGGTACGGCCGACAGCGGCCAGCGGCAGCGCACGGGAGAGGGAGGACCACGGCCCTCGGCCGAGACTCGGTCGGCCGGCAGCGGCCGACTGTGGCCGGCGACGGCCGACTGTGACCGGCGGCCGCTGGCTGTGGCCGGCTGCGCGCGGCTAGGGTTTGCCAAGGGGCTGCGGTGCGCTGGGGCTAGCTATTTATAGGCCGACGGGGAACTAGTGGGGCTGAAGCAGCTGGGCTTGGCCAGTTGGGTCGGCTGCTACTGCTGGTGCCCAGGTTTGGCCACTGCTGGTCGGCTGCCGCTGGCCATGGCTGGCCATGACCGGCTGGGGGTGGCCTGAGTTGGCCAGGGATGGCCAGAGAGGGCTCAAGGTGCCTAGGAAAGGTAATGGTTGCTTGTGGCCGCTGTGGCCAAGCTAGTGCTGGCTATGGCCGGTCGAAGTTGACCGTGACCGGCTGAGAGTGGCCATAGGTGGCTATGGCTAGCCGTAGTTGGCCAAAGTTGGCCAGATATGACCAGATGAGGCTAGGTGAGGCCAGGAGTGACCCAAGCTAGATAGGAGCTGGCCAAGGCAAGCTAGGATGCCTTGAGGATGGCAAAGGGTTGCTAGACCGGACTGCTACTGGCCTTACTATGCTGCTGATGGCCAAGTTAGGCCACCGGTGACCGGCTGCGGCTACTGCTAGCCTGGCCGGGGTGGCCATGGCCGGCTAGGGCTGGCCAGGACTGGCCAGAGCTGGCCAGTTAAGGCTAGGAGAGGCTAGAGCAAGCTAGGTCGGGTCAGGATAGGCTAGGGTAAGCCAGGGATGACTGGAGCTTGGTAGGGGATGGTGTCTAGCTAGAGCGGCGGCCAACACTATAGAGAAAAAGGAAAACTCTCTCTCTAAGCAATAGAAAGGATTTTTCTGAAAACGTTTTCCTAAAACCTTCTCGAGGCAAACTTGGGTTTTTGAAGCTTTATTTTCAAATTCGAAGAAAACCTAGACGTGACTTGCTCGAGGTTTAGAATTTCTTTTTTCACACCAGCAAAACCAAGCAAAGCACCAAGCACAAACCCATGCAATTATTTTCTAAAATGTAGAAAAGCACATATTATTTAATGCTTTCTAATAACAACAACAACATAGCAATTTGTCCCAAGCAAGTTGGGGTAGGCTAAGCTTTCTAATAACAACCCAAAACACAAATTTTGGGGTGTTATAGATCTACCCCACTTAACATGAATCTCGTCCCGAGATTCGAAGAGACTTAAGAGAAAGAAGACAAAGCAGGTTATGAAGTTGCTTTGGCACTTACGAGATAAGGATTTAGGGAACACCAAAAGGGTTAACAAGGGAGTCATAGATCGAATTTTAATAATAACTTGAAGACTTTCAAGTGCGAGTAGTCATCAAGGCTCGGCGAAAGCTCGACGACTAGATATGAAGAATGACCAACAATAAATGTAAAGGTGGATGATGAGAGTCGTTGACACAAATTTATAGAGAGATCTCTAGGTCTTTCTGAGATGTATGGTCCAATGCCAATACTGGCAGAAAATGATACAAAAGGTTGAGATTGATGTTATGCTGCTCTCAACTCCTTGATTCAAGATGTATGAGTCATACGATGATCGATTATGAACTGCAAAGAGAATAAGGATTGATTACTTCAGGCCTTCATGTTTTCCTTACTTCGAGTCCTATGAGATGTTAGGATAAGAAGTAAGGGTTAGCAAAAGATGATTACAAGATACAATTTGATCCTTAGATCTTGTAGTCTTGTGACTCGGGACATAAGAGGTTGATGAGATGTAGAACAGAATTGTCGGTTACCGAGAGTAGGGATACCCTAAACCTTCTTTGTTTTCGGTTGGACCTCGAGCTTGCCCTCAGATTAATCTCACGCGACCAGGCCGTACCTCTTCGACCCACCGGGCCCATCGGCAAATACACACTGGGCCAGCCCACAACAGAGTACAGCCGCAACCCTCGACAGAATCACTGGCGTCACCATCTGACCCTCGACAAGACGCTGACGTCACCGGCTGATGACCGCTCGAGATGGGAGCATCCCGCGCTAAGTGTCGAGGCCCCCGACGGGACGGGTGTCTCGGTACTTCGAGGATCGAGCCCCCCTCGATCGATCCACTCCCTTTGTGTCCGGTAGCGCATTTAATACAAAACTACCTAACCTCGTCAAATCGTATGGCCACAGTGTTCGCACAGTGGTCCGTACGATGGTCGAATCCCGCTTTACTGCCCATACTGAGGATGTGCATCGGTCTGCACGGCACTATTACGCCATACCTAGCGCTGTTAGACAGCTCGAGGCCCCCTCGATACGCTACACGACAAACGACCGACGTCGGATTCCCTCGATTCGATCTTATCCGCTCAACCACTACGCTCAAGGCTACCCCTCGACGGGGCCTCGAGTACGCATCGACGCCCTCCGGTCAACCTTCATCGACTTCGAAAGCTGCGCCAACAATTCCCGATACGACCCCAACAGGAACTCGCACGTCCTCTACAGGGGATCACGTCTTTCGCCGGTCAGCAACCATGACTCCGAAGGACGGCTGTCAACTTCGAGCCATGCCGCTACAGAACGAGCCATGCTCAGCGCACGTCTCTAC